>JASKGM010034304.1:0-24536 GCA_034509205.1 Ceratonia siliqua
TATATTATTAGTAAGGTAGAGGGGAATACATATTTAATCTCTCAACTTTAAAATCATATGAAAAAATGTCACTTGAACTATGTTTGTACTTATGGGTAATAAAAATATATATCATGCCATTATAATTTATGTACATATTTATATTGACATCCAACATGAAAAAGACTACAGATTAGATTGCAAACATGAAATAATATATAATAATAAATTCTATAATTAATTATAGACATCAAGTTAAAAATTAACTTGAATAATGAGGAATTGGTTTTGTAGAAGATTACATAATCAGTTAAATTACTATTTACAAGAGCTAAATTTTCAACCTTTCAATTAATGGTTAAATCATACAAGAGGTTCATGGCCACTCAAATACTGTGTACTTACTTTTTAAATATCAACTTATATAAAGTATGCATGTCATGTGTTTGATTATACATCTTCTAAGTAAAATAATATTTATATAATGCTTGTGAGTTGTGATCGAGGTATCAAATTATAAGTTCTTATTTTCATTAGAATCTAAAGCCTCATAAGAAAATTTAAAATGATTTACAATATATATATTATATTTTTTAATATAATTATATAAGTATAAAATATTGAATTGGTTACTTTAGTACATTTACAAATATAGTATTTTATAATAGTGTTTCATGATATTTATGACATTAAAAAAATTTAAATTTTATGAGACACCCATATAAAATAGAATACCTCTAATACATTTGATAAAATTAATACTCTAAATATTTGGGGGTTATGTGATATTATTTGAATATAACTAGATAAGAGTATGATATATTATATATTATATATTATATGTCTCACTCTAAATCTAGTGGGAAGAATTCATATAGTAATTTGGGATATACTTTAAATTGATTCATGATGAATTGTCATCATGTGTCATATAATTTAATATGAAGTGCTATACCTTGTTAGTTTAATTAATGTGCAAATTTTATCAAAAAAAAAAAGTGAAAAGTTGAGCCTACTTTGAATGCACTAATGCCATTCCTTTTGCTTTTATTATTTTGTTTTAATACAAATAACTAAATTAATTTAGAGCCTTTTATATTAAGTGTAATTTAATGATGACATATTTGAATGAATTATAAATTTTTATGTCATTATATTAAAACCCAAAAAAAATAAACTCAAACTATTTCCAATTACAAATTTTATAGAGATATGTTTTTTTAAAATATCTTTAGAAGCATTGTTATTTTACTGTGTCAAAATAATTTTTGCTTCATAATAATATTAAAAAAAATTCGCAGACTATTGTTAAAAAATAGAGTAAAAATATTTTTTCCATTCCTGAAATATGACTTAATTACATAGTCCACCCATTTATTTTAAAAACCCACGCCTTTACGTATAAATTAAAAATAAATTACAACTAAACCTAATTTTTTAATTAAAGTTAAAGTTGACAGTTATAATATAACTAAAATCTATTTTTTTTTCATTATTTTACTTTGATTATTTTTTTTATTTTAGAAATATTGTTACTTGTAAGCACATTTTTTGTTTGTTTTAAGAATATCACGACTTAAAAAAAATTGTTTTAAAGTATCATTACTTGAAATTTTTTTTATTTTTTAAAAATATCATGACTTTTGAATAAAAAATTTCTTATTTTATTTTAAAAATATCATTAGTGAAACTTTTTTTCTTTTTTAAAAATATAATTATTTAAAAAAATTATTTTTGTCTATTTTAAAAATAACATTACTTGAAAAAAAGTTTTTTTTTTTGTTTTAAAAATATCATCACTTAAATATTTGTCTTATTTAAAATTGTTGAAAAAAATTAATTTAAAAAAAAAATATATATATATATATATATTTACTTGAAAAATATTATTTTTTTTCTAATTTAAAAATACATACTTTCTATATTACTTATGAGTATTGTTATTTTATGAGTTATTTTTTACTTTAAAGAATACTTTAAAAAATTAAAAAAAATTAAAAAAAATTTCAAAATACAAATATTCAAAACTGAATTAAAAGCAAAGTATAAAAACAAAGAAAAAGAAAAAGAATTTACTTTTTGATTTTTTTAAGTTTTTTTAGATTATTTTAAATTATAAGAAAAATACAATTATAAAAAAATAAAATATTATTCATATGATATTAATATTCATGAATATCATAGAAAATATTTTTAAAATATCATTATTTAAAAAAATTATTATTTAAAAAAATTTATTTTTTATTTTAAAAAATATTACATGATTGAATTAGTCCTTTCTCATTCAATTTGGACGGATCAGATCCATTTCTTATGTAACATGTGGATGGTAATGACATTTTTGTATAGAATCTAGAGTGTTCTATTCTCTCTCTTTCTCTTTGTCGGTTGTTTAACCTAAGCACAAGAGTGCCCCCAAATTACTGAAGAAAAAGTAAAGAGAATGATGAGAAGAAGGGAAAGATTGACAATGACAACTGTTCATAAAACTAGGCACGCGATGCTTGGGTTTGGTGCTATCTATATTTTTTTTTATGATATGAAAATTTTCAAAGCAGTTTAAATAGATTTAAATAGAGAAATAATATTGGTACATCTTAAAAAAATTATATCATTATATCTTACTGTTAAATTATGACATATGGTAATTTTTATAAAAAAATTTACTTTTTTTTTTTCTCTCCTAATTGTTATTGTCTTGTGTGAAAAGTTTTCCTCCCACCAAGAAAGAAATGAATCAAGAGAAGAAAACTAAACTTAGTGGGAATCCTATTTAATTTGTGAAGAAAGCTTTCTTATTAAGGTCGAGTGGCGGATAAGGCTTTCAATTCTTTCTCTGGACTATAATTACTTGTAAGCAAGTTTATTATAGTCAGATCCTTAGCCTAAGTGGGAGGGCAAGAGTAAAGAAGTTCTCCTTGCGCCTCCTCCCTCACTAGTTTGACCGAGATGGCCGATAACTCTAATCCCATGGTCAAATGGGAAAAGAAGAAAGAAAAAGTAAAATGATGAAAGTAAAAATAATGTTTATATTATTAATATATTAGTGATATAAGTTAAGTGTAATTTTTGATGGGTATGAATATCATTTTTAGTTTAAATATAATGAGTCTCTTTTACAGACAATAATAAAAATATATTGATATGATATATTTAAAAAAAATTGTAAATATTAACTTTAATTTGAATTCAAATTTGGTTGACCGAACATATATAATTGTGATAGTTTATGTTTATAATTATTATTAGGCACATTTTTTTACTAAACTTATTGGCACATATAATTATAATAGATCAAAAATAATATATTTAAACTTATTTAATTTAAAGTTAAGTAATTAAAATAAAAACAGCTAATATTATTTATTTTTAGGTTGTGTCTAAGCCATTATTCATTGTTATAAACAGTAGTTTAGTTATTTTTATCTTATTTTTATTTTTAGACTTTTTAATTTTTTTAATTTTTTAATTATTTTTTTTATTTTTTTATATTAATAAATTATTATTTATATCATATTTTTTTTAAAAATTTTTTAAAACGTTTTTATATTTTTAAAAAATATTTTTGTTTATGAATGAATAGTGTCAAAAAAATTATAGATGAATAGTATATAAAAGATGTAAAAAAATTTAAAAATATTTTAAAAAATTTTTCAAAAATTATATGATATAGAAAATAATTAATTAATATTAAAAAATAAAAAAAATTAAGATAAATAATTAAAAAATACTAAATTTGAATGCCGGAAGCTATGTTACAACCTTAAAAATAGAGATGTAGCATAGTATGAGCCTTATTTTTTAGTATTCATTAATTATTTTTTATATCATATATTTTTAAAATATTTTTAAAATATTTTACTTAGGAAAAATAAATTTTAAAAAATTATAAATAAATAGTTTAAGAAATATAAAAATAAAAATATTTTAAAAAATATAACATAAAAAATAATTAATTAATATTTAAATTAAAATTAAAATACGAAGGTAGGATAGTATTGGCTTGTCTCTGTGGTGTGGATTAAATCAGTAAAATAATGATGAAATAACTGATGGATTTTGACCAAGCGTCAAATCAAGATTCAAATTTCAAACCCTTTCACTTTCACACATCTCAGTCACGTCGCCGAAAGCCACTCAGCGTGACATTCTACAGAAACTCTCCTAACGCCCGCCCACACAAAATAAATCACCATTGGCCATTAAATAAATGAGTTTTTCAAACTCAGTTTATTAAATTATTCAAAACAAATGATGTAAATATTTTATACATTTTTTATTTTTTAAATAAAATTACTAAAATATTTATATGTTTATGGTGTTTTTAAGAGAAAGATGATTGATTTTTTTGTTTAATTAACACATAAATTCATCTCAAAATAAGTATTTTTAAGTTAAATTCAGATATATTAGTATATTTGAGTTTTTTAATTTATATTTAAATTTTTTCTTTAATTATTTATATTTGAATTTTTAAAGATTGTTTCAGTTTTTCTAAATTTTTATTTTTTATATTTCTTTAATTTTTTTTACATTTTTTAAGTATGGTGTTTTAATTTTTTTAACTTTTTAATTTATTTTTAAATTTATTTATTAAATTCTTTTAATTATTTTCTTAAAATAAAAAATAAAAACTTAAGAAATATAAAAAAAATATTTAAATGTATCAATATGATATAACTTAACAAATATTATAAAATAACCTTATTATAAAATAAAAATACAGTTAATCATATCAAACATCCTGTAATTGACTGTGGAAACTTTAGCTCATACGATATGGTTTTTATGGACTTTTAAAAAAGAAAATTTCTAAGCTATCATTCCCACCCATTTTTTTTTTTATTTTTTTTATTTTTATTTTTATTTTTTTTTATTTTTTAAAAATAATTAAGTATTTTTTATTTTATATATTTTTTTCAAAATTTTTTAAAATATTTTTTTATTTTTTCTTAAATTTTTGTTATATCTCTGTTATTATTCATCCATAATTTTTTTTACTATTAATTTGTAACTTAAAAAATTCTGTAAAAAATACAAAAACATTTTCAAAAATTCTGAAAAAAATTTATGATATAAAACTTAATTTATTGATTTTAAAAAATAAAAAAAATTTAAAAAAATTATAAAAATGCCCTACCGCCCACTTGTGTCAGTTCTGCCCTTTAAAAAAATTGAGTTTAAAATATATGAATATTGACTTGTTAATTTTTAAGGATTTGATTGTGGACTTATAACTTTAAATTATTTTCATTCTTTTGTTTAAACTGAAAATTTGACAATGTTGTTAAGTTTAAAATTCTAATAAATTTAATTTTTTTACATGAGTTTATAGAAAGGGAGAGGGGATTATTGTTATTATTAATAATTGTAAAAGACGATTTCAACCTTTTCAAAATTGGCAAAGCCCTCTGTATGGGCCCTAATCATGACGAGATTAAGGGTGCGTTTGGGATAATTTTTGCTGTTTTAATTTACTTTTTTTTAAAAAAAATAAGTATTTTTTTTTATTTGAGCTGTTTGTATGGAATTATTTTCATAAGTGCTTATTTTAAAAATAAGCAGAAATGTTACTTTTTTTTTAAGCAGAAAAATGTTGCTTAAAAAATAATCAGGTCCGACGAAAAAGAGAAAAAATTTTGTAAACCAATATATCCCTTAAATATTTCATAAATTTTTTAAAAAACACTTTTATATGTCATTTTTAGTAATTTTACATATTAAAAAGTACTTTTATATTTTTACATTCAAACGCACGACATCTGCTTTTTTCAGTAAAATCATTTCTACGTAAGCCCATTCAAACACCAAATACCTGCTTTTTAAAAAAAAATCACTTTTATTTAAAGCATCTGATTAAAAGTACAAGCTCATCCAAACTGTTCCTAACACAAACTCAATCAAGGACAAATTATACCAAATAACATTTCCATTATAAATTTATAGTCACAAATGGGTCTCATGGCTATTAACTTGTTCATCTAACTTTTGCCCATTTGATGAACTTAATGGACACTGAATTTATTTTTTAGATAAATTTAAGGATTCACCTTCCACATATAACATGATGTATTTAGAAGGATAATTTCTCTTATATATTCGTCCCAATGTTTGAATTCAAATAGGTAAAATAAAAAGTACAACTCTAACTACTAAACCAACTTTTTAAAATATTTCATGAGCTTAAATAAATATATAAAATAAGAGATAATTATTTAAGGGTGTTATTGAGGATTCTATATTCTTATACAATATTTTCATACACTCAAATTTATATTTAGTGCTAAAAACATTATGCTTTTTATATAATACTCTTGATATCAAATACTTTTTTCGTTTTAAATTATCTGTCGTTTTAGGAGTTTTATTTTGTTTCAAATTATCTGTCATTTTACATTACCAATGAAGTATTAATTGTTATTTTTCTAACGTTACCCCTATTTATTATTATCTTCAATAGAGTAGTAACAAGAGTTTAAATTAACTTTAATAAGGGTAATTTAGTCAAGTACACTTATTTTTTGTTAGAATTGAGATTATTTAATAATTACCTTAATTCTTATATCATTACCTTAAACGATAGATAATATAAAATAAAAAAAATAAAAAAATTTAAATTTAAATTCAATCATATTACTAATAATAAAATTAATTATTTTTTTAAGCATTAATAACCATGATAATTTTAATAAAAAAATATATAAAAAAAGGCCCACACAAATGGATGAGCTAGGGAGGAGTGACAAAGAGGTGGAAGTTGAAAGATCTGTGAAATGATGGAGTAGGCGTGGCTAGTCTAAGCTAGGAACAATGACTCCATATTCCATAATAAAGCATAGCAATGGGGGAAGAAAGTGCTCCGTAAAACCATGATAAGGCTCACCAACCACAGAGCCAACTTTAAAGCTCCAATTCTCTTCCACCAAAGACTTGACCATTCAGGCCAAACATTTCTCAAACAATATCGTATTAAGTAATCACTAGTTCAATGATTTTGGTTTTTATCAATCTTTAGTCCTGCCTATAAAGAATTATTTTATAAATATAGGTACATCAAGCTAAATACAAATAGAATCATAAGCATATTAGACACACATAGAATCCACTTAAGATCTGTAAA
This sequence comes from Ceratonia siliqua, assembly GCA_034509205.1. Lineage (NCBI taxonomy): Eukaryota > Viridiplantae > Streptophyta > Magnoliopsida > Fabales > Fabaceae > Ceratonia > Ceratonia siliqua. The sequence continues at coordinate 7,100 of JASKGM010034304.1, forward strand.
TAGACTTGGTCTATAATACTTTTTATAAACTAAACTAACTATGTATAGATACATAAATATATCATAGATAGAATTTTTTATATTTCACTTATGACCTATTTATAAATTTATTTATAATTGACTTAATTTATAAATTTTTTATAAACTAAATTTTTTTAAGAATTTATCCTCTAACACACTTACATATTTATTCCTAAATTACTTAATTTACTTATATTTTTTTTACAACACAATGAACACATAGATATATGGAGCGGTAGGGAGTTTAAAATTTTTATTTTTTTTATTTTTAGTAATGATAAATTAATTATAATTTTAAAAATAATTATGCATTTTAACAAGAAAATTTTAAAGAAAAGTAAAAAAATTTCAAAAAAATATAAAATAAATAATATAAAAATAATCAATAATCAATCAATAATATAAAATAAAATAAAATAAAAATAGGGGGGGACGGCCCCCCTATAAATATTCCTCATTCCATATAAGAACACGCTTTTACAGTGATGGCTTTTACAGTAACCTTAAGGTAACATCCACAAAGTAATTTTTCCTCCAAAACTCTGCCTCCTCCCCCCATAAATAGAGAAGCGAGCCATCTCCTTCTCCACCCATCTTTCTCTCTCTCTCTCGGGCTTCGTCTCAACTCTGAAACTCTCTATCACCTCTTGGTCTCCCTCTTTCTGAATCTCTCTGAAAATGAAGATCTCCCATCTCACGTTCTGCATCATCCTTACCGTGCTCCTTTCAGTGCCAGAGGTGTCAATGGCGGTCACCTGCAACGCCCTGCAATTGAGTGCCTGCGCCAGCGCCATCACCTCCTCCATCCCTCCCTCTTCCGTTTGCTGCAGTAAATTGAAGGAACAAAGGCCTTGCCTTTGCCAGTACTTGAAGGACCCCAACCTCCAGAAGCTTGTCAATTCTCCCAATGCCAGAAAGGTTGCTGATACTTGTGGCTCCCCATTCCCTGCTTGCTAAAATGTCACAATGAGAGTTCATTCTCTTCTCTCTCTGAACACTTTGGACCATCATATCATAAGCAACTTTTAGATTTGTAGGAATACTTCAAAAATCTAGTTGTGTTATGTCTGACACCCGTATTACCAGTCTCATATCGTGCCATGCTTGATATTTGTGTCAGTATTCATACTTCTAGTATGTTATTTGGGTCAGTTCCTCTGCTTATCCCTCAGTGTGGTGTGTTCTTGCTACAATGCTGTCTGGCCTTTTTAAGTTATTGGAGGATGTGATCTTGTATGACTCATACATCAGTTAATGAATGTAGTTTGGTAATTATTTAATGGCAACTATTAGATTTGTTGGAGTATGTTCTATGTGCTTTTAAAATTACTTTAATCCTCACTCGATTCTAATTTCATTGAATTACAAGTTCACCGGTCTTTGTTTTGATTTTGAATCCAAGTTTGTCTTACATATACAGGTGGAAGTAGGCTAGGTGTCTATCAAGACTTTATAGCCTGATTTGGCTTTGACTTGACTTATTTATATCAAAGGTTTGGCCTTTAGACTTACAGATCGGTGTATATTTATCTTTATAATAATATATTTTTATTATATTTTTATATTTTATATATTTAAATATATTTTTATAATTAAAATTATTAAAAATAGGCATTGGCCTCCTATTTTTGGACTGGTACGTCAAGGCATATTTTTGGTCTTTTTTCTTACATGCCTAAATAGGCCAGGCCAGGCCAGGGCTTTTTTTTAGCTTATAGTAGGCCAATAGGTTAGGCTCAGACTATGCCTTTGTCATACAGGCTTGGCCTATTTTAGGCAAAACCTAACCTGACCTGACCTATTTTCACCCCTAGTTACAAGACAATGGTTCTTGGAAAAACATAATTTAGATTAGTGTTCTCTGAATTAGTAAGCTTCTCTTGTCTCTATTATCACTTTGAACCATAAATAATATTAGAAGCAACAATTAGATCTTATACTATTACATATGGGTGTAGAATTTTTTGGTGTTTTGATCTCACAAAATTATCCAATTAAAAGATTATGAAAATAGAATAAATATTTCCTTTTCAAAGGATCCTAAGATAGTGGGATAAATATGTTTTTACATGTGTTTAAGAAATAGTGAGAAATTACTTAAGATTTTAAAGTTATTTATTATTTTAAAATATTAAAATAACATAATAAAAAACAAAAAACAAATTAATATATACATTAATACATGTTAAATATTAGTGTTTTATATGTTCTCGTGTACTCAATTATAAATTACAAATATTTTAAAACTAAAACTATGTCAGTTTAATGTAGTTTGGTGATTATTTAGAGTTAGAAATGAGCATTTGTCTTTGTTCAATTGTTCTGATTCTGTATTAAAGTTTGTGTTATAGGGCAAGAGATTATATAATACTCATAAAAGGCTTTTTTAGTCAATTATCATCCCATTCTATTTATAATCTCATTTTATGATGATTAACTACATTTTTTTTTATAAAATTTATGAGAATTAATTTTTATAAAAAGAACATTCTCTTGCATAATTGGGTAAACGTTTAAGAATTTATGATTCATTATCTTCTTATTTAAAAATTATTTCTTTACTTTCTTACTATTTTGTACCGTTTTTGTGAAATAATGTTTATTAAATTACATACATATTTGAATTTTTTTAAATAATTAAAATAATTTAAGAAAAATTTTAAAAAATTCAAAAAAATAATTAAAACACAATATTTTAAAAAATAAAAAAAGAGTAAAAAATACAAATAAATACAAATAAATTTTTAAAATACAAACAAAAATAATTAAATAAAAAAATAAAAAAACATCCAAATACACCGATGCATCCAGAGTCACTTAGAAAACATCATTTTAATTTGCCATTCAACAACTATACAAACACAATGAAGTCCATTGGGTTGGTACAATATATTTCATCCTCTTCAAAGAAAAATTATTTAATTTATCCTAGCAGCAGTGGCTACTCCTTCCATTTCTTTGCAAATAATTAATGAATAATGATATTTATATATTATTTTTTTATTATTTTTATATCTTATTTTTAATAATTAATATATTACAAAATAATAATGATGACTGATGATAAATAATTATAAAATAATATATATAAGAGGATATGTAAGATTGTTGTAAATAATAATAATATGAATTGTAATTAATATAACTTAATTAATATATGAATATGATATATATTAAATCATAATAATATATAAATTACAAGTAAAATTAAATGTAATGTCATATATATTTATATTTTATACTAATATATACGTGTTTAGAGTATAGACCAACAAACTAAATTAGTCATTATTATTCTTATAGTATTCTTTTAATTTTTTTTCTCTTTTCTATTAAGAGATGGTGTGTTTTCAATTTTTTAATTTTATTAAAAAATAAATTAACATACATTATATATATATATATATATATATATGAGGACCTTGTAGTGTTGTGAAAGTTAGTAATTTTAATATTTTTAATTGAATAAAAAAAACACTTCTCTCTTTTTAAAAGATGTAATAAATATAAAAATATTTTAATAATTTTATTTAAATTACATAATAAATATAAGAGTAATTTTGTTTTTTTAATATAAATAAATGTCTTAAATGCTAACCTCCTCAAGAGGATGAAGAGACTAGTAATCCCATATATATGAGGAATGATCAATTGATACGGCTGGATTAAAAGTTCACATCAAGAATATCATGCACACAAAATTTTGTTTAAATCTAAAATTGTTTTATACCCCATCAATATATTATAAAATTAATATACAAATATAAATAATAATAACATATTTGATCACATATTTTATTGTTATTGAATATTTTTTAAATTTATCATGCAATATCAATATGATAATTATCTTAATTTTAACGATTAGATTAATAAAATTCATATCCTATATTAAGATATTAAAAAATATAAGTAAATAACTGATATCAATTAATCCCTCCTCAATATATTATATTAAGTAATAAATATTTGTATATAATTATGTATCATCTAATTAGTTTTAGATTACAATGGAGTAAGAAAAATGTCAGCCGCTGCAAACCTTACTTTTGGATTGCCCAAAATCTGAGTTTGGTCGGATTCTCTTGGGTTCAGTGGGTTTAATTGGGTTGGATCTCGAGTTTGGATGAAGACATATTCTAGCTCAAGCAGACAAACACCATGAACAGAATTGTATATTCTCAAAGGAGAAGCAGAAGACAAAGATTGGTTGAACCAGAGAGGAAAGATGACAAGAGAAAGAGCCGACTTAGAGGTAGGTGGAGGGTATTGTATCAGAGAGAGGGACGATGACAAGAGGTAGAGTAGGCGTTTAGGGAAGCATTTACTATACACTCATCTTAATTCTTATCTTTTGAAAGATATCAAACATTTAAAATATTTTTTTAGTATATTGTTATTTAATATATATGTTATCATCACTGACATATACACGTTAAAGAGTATGGGGGCAATTATCTCTACAATGTAAATTTTTTTTAATTAATATATGTAAAAAAAATATTTTTTAAATTATGTTTTGATACATCCGGATATTTTTTTTGTTATTCTTTCTTTAATTATTTTTGTTTGTATTTTTTTTAAATTTTTTCTCTTTTTTTATTTTTTTATATTTTCTTAAAATTTTTTTTAAACATTGTGTTCTAAAATTTTTTTATTTTTTTGAATTTTTTTAAATTCGTTTGATTCTTTTATTAGAAAATTTATAAAAAAAAATTTGGATGTACATTTAGATGTAACTTAACAAATACAAAACAAAAAATGTCCCGTAAAAATTTGAAAGCTACTCCCATATGGGCTAAGTCCTCACCACTCTTTTAGCCAGTTGTACCCAATTAATTCTTTATATATATAATTAAAAAGTTACTTAATGTGCTTAATTTTTATTATAATTTTAATCTTAATTTTATATTAACTTGTATTTTTTTATTTATAAAATTTTTTATTTACTTTATTTAATTTTTATTTAGAAATAAATAAAATAAGTAAAATAAAAAATTTTGGTTACAATTGCAGCATTCAAAAACTGAAAGAGAGGGGTGATTAGAAGTTTCTTTAGAAAAAAAAAAAAAAGAATTTAATGAAACGTCATCATTTATTTATAATCTATTTCTTACTCCCACTAAATAAAATCTTTGAATCCGTTACTAAGTGTCATATCAAACTGTAAGATAGAAGCAAATTGAAAGCTAAGCAGTGGTAATTCTAAGGATTCCCAAGAGAAAAATCAAGATGTCTCCTACATTTAGCCATAATATGTGGAAGTGCCGACGTAATTTCATAGTCATTTGGTCTAAAGGCTACAAGAAGAACATAAGCCAGATGAATGAACGATGTAGAAGATCATAACATGAGTAATTCGGAAGATTTGAATTCCTAAATATCTACTCATATATAAAAGCCATATGCTTTGGACCAAGATTGTACAGTTTGGGAAGGAGCTTTTATTGATAAAAAAAAAAAAAAGAATCCACTTCAACTAATATCCCTTAGGCACGGCCATACATAACACAGATATCACACTCGGAAATGGTGGACAATTAGCTAGAGTAGCAAGTTCTGTAACGAAATTGATTGCAAAAGCAGGGATATCGGCCACATTAAATTGCCTTCACTATTTTAATTGATATCACATATAACCTAAAAACTATTAAGAATTTCATATCGCATACTTTTAAATTTAATATCATTTATAAAATGTCAATTCTATTCTTTTTTTTAAAAAAACTTAACTGTTAGGATTCAAATACATATATTTGGGGGCAATTTGAACATTGCTTAACACATTTTCTATCAAAATTCCCCCATAAATTAAAGCTAGGCCCTAAATAGTGATGATCAGGACGCAAAAAAAACCAGCCTGTTCTCTTCAACACAACCTTTTACCAACATAAATATAGTTCCAAAAAACCAAGAAACAACCAATAGACTTTATATTTATGTTAGGAAACAAAACCACCTCATAACAGGCATCACCCAGCACTTCTGAAGCTTCTCTAACTCTCCTCATACACCATTAACATGTCCCTGAGAAGCCTTTAACAGAGATGTTTGTCCAAAGCTTCACTGCTTTTATTCTCATTTTATAGCAAAAAACCAAAGCAGGGAACCACAAAGGACAGAGTTTATCATTTTTCTCTCCTTTTTTCTTTCTGTCAATTAAGTGTGCAACTCCTGATTTCATTGAGTCTAACATTTGAAATTCGGGCCAAGCTAGCACCAGTAAATAGCTGGGCTCCCTTAAATGGCCAAAGTAAAATTGTTACAGCCACCTTAACATCATCGACGGCTGAAAAACAGGAAATCCGGGTGACTGACCTGAAGCAATCTTAACCAGTTTTCAGCATCTTGCAAGAGAGAGCTTGCTGATTGGCGCTCATATCCACCATTAGGAGTCCACATAGATCCCTTGAACTTATATGAAGCAAGACCAAAAACAGGTAAAGACATTTTAGGGACACCATCCATTTCACTGGGATGTGTCACTTTGGGAGCCTGCACTCTTTGTGAACCTGAAAGAAATGCGATCAGTTTCATCAATGCAACTGAGTGAGAAAAAAGGAAAAATAAAAAGATAACTACTTAGTATGGACAAATTGATATCCTCTGGCAATTTAGAGCACAAATGTAGCATCCCAAAATAATTCAGCTCCATAAAGCATCATAATACACTCAGAACTAGTTAAGTACAGACATATAGAAACAATCCCAGATGAAACACGTCTTTACAGAAGTTAAGGACAATTATAGATCCCAACTAATGGAATATCTTGAAAGGTATTTAGTTTGAGACAGACAGACTGATAGACAGAGATCACTTATTTTCAAGGAATGTCATGACTGAAAAATTAGCTGTAAGAAGTATCTTGATAAAAATAAAATTTTAAAAAAATTGCTATATGCTATCAAAAGAGATAATGATGTATTTATCTCAACCAAGACACAATGCTGGGTGCCCATCCAAAAGTTGATGCATTATGGTATTTGATTCTTTTTTTTTTAAGAGAAAAAAAGGTATTTCATGCATCTCTAAATAAGTATATAAAATATAAATAACATATCACCAAGTTAAGGCTAACCCAACAATCTCATTTAGACATACTGTTATCTTTCTCAGACTTCATAACAGATAACAAAACCAGTACAACAGATATGAAGTGAGAATTCCATCCTACCTCCCACAGGTGTATGAAGAGAATGGTATGTCAGAAAGCAAGCATCAAGATCTTTCAATGTTGGTCCAGTTGGTATTCTGTAAATAGGATACCTACAAGTAGAACAGAAAAACTCAGTCTCTTGTGCATCTGTAAGCTCCTCAGCAAAGTGCAAAAGTAAAGAAATAATACCATGCTACAGATATCCAACTAGAAGGTAGTATATCACAACTTCTAAGTGTCATCAGAGCAGGGAAACGAAAAGCAAGGTCCCATATCTGTCCCAGGTCAGAACAGAAAATATAATCAAGAGGCTAAACAAAGAGGATATAACAATAACAGATGACCAATTTGATTTCAGTGAAAATGAGTATAAAGGTACTTAGGTAGGGAGGGAGGGATCAAGAGCTAACACACCTTGTCAGCCAAAGGTTCCCGGCTATAAGGAGGATCCCGTTCAAGATACTCAAAAATCAAGTAGCCCTGAGAATTGACAGATTCGCCATCATCACTAGAAAAGCCATCCTGAGGGACAGTATGGTGGTCTCTCAAGGATAATCTATCCATCCGACGAGGTACCTCATCTAAAGGATGGTGAAGATTCCTCTGGTCCCTTGAGTATTGCAATCCTCTTTCAGGTTCACAATCACTGCTACCATCACTACTTGAGTCCCTAAAATCACTGTCAGTATCCTCCCCTAGACGCCTGTCAGAGGGAAATACTCACATTACTGTTATACACAAGAGAAAAGTGCGTGAAATAATTGTTAACTACACCAAGAACCTGTAATATTGAAGAGTAAGCACCACAAGCAAATTGAAAACATAGAAAACCAAACAGTAAAAAGCTGTTAGCTGGTAGAAAGGACAAAAAACACAAATCAAAAAATAAAGGAGAAAAAAAAGAAGAGAAAGTGAAGTTCAGCCAATTTGGTTGATTTTTGCGCTATGCAAACATTAGAATATTAGCAGCATTGTGACTGAATTCCCAGCAACAAATAAACATTTAAAGGTATGTTAGATTAATCCACAAACTACTCAACCCATGACCACTTTGCAATCAAAATTTGCACCATGTCTACCCAAAGCTGCCCTAAGGTTTGAGTTGCATTACTATCACACTGTTTGAAATACTCTTCCCACATAGAAAACAGCATAAAGAGAGAATTTAGTTTCTGTCTCAAAGCAAATAAGTAGAAAACAAGCAAGTAGACCTTCAACAGGAAGAAAAAAAAGGAAGTATACTACACAATTAAGTATAAAGTAGAGCAGGGAAGAACAATCAGAGATGGAAAGCAATCAGAAGAAAGCACTAGAAAATGTTTTGTAACATACAATATTCCCTTTCCTTATTTATTATGCAATTGGCATGGCCATCACCATCTAAAGGTTGCTGCTTTAAAAATTAACAATATACAAAGATCATTAGAGATTTATGATTGTTATATTACTTTATGGGAGTAAGAAATAACAAATGTCAAGCGGTCATATCAGACCAGATTCCATGAATTGTTTAATATAATACTGAAGTATTCATATGGCTGACTCAATAAGTATATTACAATACCCATACAACTCAGTACCCAAAACATTAATCACAATAATCGCACATTTTTTAGTGAGCAGAACTGTCACATTACATTGTAGCATTTTCTGTTTATTACATTATAAGTTCCAAAACAAGCTATTCCCATTCTAATTTTTCAGACAGGAAAGCAAGGAGGAAAATGCTTTGCCACACGTGGTAGTACACACAGTCATCCTCTCAAAATATGAACCCAAAAAACTGGATGGAGAGAGAGAGAGAATATATTGTGTCAACACCTAGAACAGGAAGAAAAGTTATAAAGCTTAATCAAATTTTGAAAGTATCCAGTAGCTAGAGAAAAGTATTTTACACTGAATGACACATAAAAGACAACCAAACAGCCTGTACTGAAGCCTAATTTTACATGTCAAAAAAAAAAAATCAACCATTTGAACAGGGTTCAAAGAGAGTAGTATATATACCTTGACTTTGCAGATGGCTTCACAGACTCAACATATATTTGAATTCCAGAAAGATAGGGGACATAATACTGAACAACACTATCGTGATCATTAAGTACAAGGGGCACTCCTGCACCATATGCACTCCACTCCCTGAAAGATTCCCACAAATCACCAAGAACAAAGTAAGGTTGAAACTCCACGTCACATGTCTTGAAGCCTCTCATGGTCGTCTGCAATTTTCAATTTACAGTAAAAATAGATGTTAAACAAATATTCAAAATCAAAACCATATGGTTGTTAGGAAAGAAAAAGTGCAACTTAATGTCATACACCCACCCAGAAGGTGATATAGCAAACGGTAAAGTACCCGAAACTTGATTCTTTTAAAAATTTTCACTAAAATATACTTCCTTCAGTTCTTTCAAAATTGGATACAGCCTTAAATGTTACATTTCACATCGATTCATCCGTAACAAACAAATAACCAAACTTAAAAAATGAGTTTTAAAGAATCCTACAACTAGAGTAGGATAAATAAATGAAACGCAATTTCTTCACTTACCCATATCAACAAATCTTACTAGTGACCAACCAACGAAAGTGTAAGAGAAAAAGAAAACGCACATTACCCAGAAAATCAAAGCGAGTAACACTAAGAATTGGACTAACTAACCTTCGATAGACACTGAGCAGGCACAGACGGCGTGATCGCCTGCAAGAACCGCTCGAGATTACTCAATCGCTTCACCACAGGTTCACAAGTGGGCAAAGCAACTGACTTCTTGGATTCATCAGATTCTACCCGGTTCTCAGGCCAACAGGCCGTCAAGTCGCTGTGAGCTCTACGTATTCTATCATTCTCCATACCAGACCGCCGTGCGTTCACCGGATTAAAAAACCGATCCTCTCCGCGGGATAGTCCAGACTGTAACCCGATACCCAACATTCTTATACCCACAAAAGAACTAGCACCAAAACACAATTTTGAAAAGGACCCAGAAAACAGAACAACGAAACTTGTTTTCTGGTATCCGATAAACCCCAACTATATAGTCAACGATATTTCGACAAATTTCTTCGAGATTGAGAAGTTTGCATCAATGGCTACCAATTGGATTGAAGCAATGAAGAACGAGAGGATCTTTGCGGTATACTGCTTCTGGAAAAATGGGGTTTTGATGAAGGGTTTGAAAGCTCTGTGAATCGGCGAACAAAGAAAAAGGCGATGGGACAGACTTAAATAAGGGCCCCAACGTGGATGGAGGCAGAAATGGATCTGGTTTGAGTAGCGTGGGGACGAAAGAAGGGCAAAAGGGTAAATAGAACGGGGAAAGAAGTGAGCGAGGAAGGGATTCAATCAATGCAATGGCAAAGGAGATGAAGAAATGGAGAGGGTGGGCGAAGCCGGCTGTGACTATTTGGATGGGCAACAAAGAAAAAATTAGAAAACTACTCGTTTCAAAAAATACTAAATTTTAAGATCGCTTAATTATTATTAGTTTATTAATTTGTGTTTCAGTCCAAGGTTTCATTCTTAGACAAGTAAATTTGGATATATTCTATCACCAAAAAGACATTGGATAAATTTGTTTTTTTATTATCTTAATATTTATTTGATAGAAAATTATCTTAATATTTTAAAAATAAAAAAAAATAAGTAGTTCATAATAGCTTAAAAACTTTATAATTGTTTTTATTTTTAAAACATAAAATAAAAGAATTATAAGTAAGTTAATAATTAATATTAATTATTATTTGATGCTTTTAGAAATATGATATATTAAGAATTTAAGATAGAGTTTGATGAAATTAATTTTTTATAGTAAATTACTTTAACTTTATTGAATTTGTAATAATATTTGATTTCTTTATCAATATATAAACATATTAATATATCTTTAACAAGAATAAATTTATATTTTTATAAAAATATTTTGAAAGCAAACAAAATATCTGAGTATTATGTTATAAAATTAAAAAATAGTATCTATTTTTATAGTGTGATAAATGGTTTTGATGAAGGGTATTATGGGAAGAATAGTTTAGCGTTACCTAATGAGAAAGATCTGAGATTTGACTAAAGGAGTTGTGATGGAAAGAGAATGATCTGGCGACGCGTGTGGATAAGAGATGGAAGTGCACGTGTATTGGGTGAGAATATTGAAGAGAGTATCATCACTCATCAGTGAGGAACCTGTCTCTTTCTTCTTATCCTATTATTTCGATCTTATCAAAGAAAAGTAAAATTCGATGGACGCTGAGAAACGCGGCATCACAGCACGTGGAAAAACGGGCCGAAGGTAGATGAAAAGGCCCCACCGGGACTCGGTGCGTAATGTCGTTTTGTTTTCCTTGAGAGGAAGTTTAGGGAAAGAAGTGACTATTTATGACATACCTTAAATTTTAATAAAAAATTAGTAATATTTATATATATACTATTAAAATAAATTACTGATAATAAAAATTTATAATAATATTTATATATAGTCTATTAAAATAAATTATTGATAATAAAAATTAACCAAATATTTTAATATTTCGATTCTTACTACCTAAATTAACTCTTGTTTTATTTGACCTGTGTGGTGATGATAGCAATGGATTTTTTAATACAGTAAAAAGAGAGGAAAAAAAAAGAACTTATTTGAAAAAAGAAAATAATTAAAATTAAAAAAATAAAAGGAGTTAGGTAATAGTAAGGGTGGTGGATAAGGATGAGCTTGTTTGAAAGTTTTTAATCATTACCTTAAAATTGTATTTTTAACCAAATTGTGTTTATAGAATATAAATTAAATTAATTAGATTCCATTATTGGTTAGTTGAATTTGTTTTGATATTATGTTTTTTATGTAAATAACTATTACAATATATATCAAAATATTATTTAAATATTATTCTGTTGTTTCAACTAATTAAATATTTTTATTGCATTTAGAGAAGAATATAAAACTTATAAGTACAGATAATTTTATAATTAATTAATAATATTACTATTAAATATATGAATTCACTTATTACTCTTACTCTACAAAACAAATTAAATTAAATTACTATTTTTTATTATCGAAACAATTTTAAAATTTTAATTTTGTCTTGAAAGTTTCTCTTAATTAAAGTTTCTCAGTGTAAGTTATGTTACTAAAATAATCATATTGTTAAGTCATATCAAGTGCTAGGTGTATATTCGATTAATCTATATCAATATAATTATTAATGGAAGGATAATTTTACTAATTGAATATACATTAGAGGACTAAATTAAGATAAACAATCTTCTAAACATTAAATTAAACATTTTTTTTAATCTTTTTATTAGGAAGGCAGTAATTTAATCCGAAAAATAAAATTGGATACTACAAAGATTAGAATGCATAAATATGTCATAATATAGTTGTTATTTTAAAAATAGAAAAAAATTTTGAAAAAAAATTCCATCTTCATAATTGGGTAATATGAAAATTTTGAAAAATTTTATGACCCATAATGTACCTGTATCCTGTCTATCTAGTTGACAATAATACTAATCATTAAACAAGAATATTTAATTTTTAATAACAATACTAATTAAACAAGATATTAGCATATTTTGAATATTCAAAAATTGCAATTCCCATTACTTGTTTTCCTTATATCACATTGCTGTCATAACTCATAACTGAAATTTACTATTATTACTAATAAGCTTATTAATTAAAAGAATATTGATTTGATGAACTCCAAAAATTAAATTTTGTTTTGCCAAATACAGTGTTATTAATATATTCCTTTCCTTTATTTTCATAATGTTTATTATCATTTAATTATATTATATTTTCTGTTATTTTAATTGGACTGCCAAATTTGGTTTTGACCATGAAATGTAAGCATACTTGTTCAACTCATTTGAAGGAAATTGTATAGTTGGTGAAATATATTATAACAAGAGAATACTAAATAGCATTACTCTTGTAACATTTGTTTATCTCCAAATTCTATGGTACCTCAAGGCAAAGCTTCCTAGAGTTGTTGTCCTAATTCTTAAAATTCTACACATAGAGGGTTTGTTGAGCATATATGATAAGATGATGGTACTTATAGGGCAAACCAAATCCAAATTTGAATGCCCCTTCATTGTTTTTGAAAGTTAAAGTTTGTTAAATTTCATCCTTTTTTTTTTACAAAATTAATATTTTTTTTTACCAAATGGAAAATCCTAGAAAGGAAAATCTATAGACATTCCACTTTTTAATCACTGATTAATGGTGAATCCCCAATGCTTAGGAACATTGTACTCTACTTAATTTGCCACTTTATTTATCATTTAATAATGAATTTTGCATTCAACTTTTGATCATCATTTTGATTTGTTTTTTGAATTTGCACTTTTCTTACCCTAAATGTTTCCCTTCATAATTGTAATGTTTTCTCCATATATTTATCAATTGCATCATATTACACATTCATTTTATATGATTTAGTCAAATTATACTTCGTCCTTTTATTAGGTGTTAAATTTTATTTTATTTTTACATTGTAGTTTATTTTATAATTTAATTAAATTACATTTTATTATTTAATTGGTGTTAAATTTAATAATATTATTTCACTATTTGATTATATGATAAACATTTAACACAAGACAAAAAGAAGTATATTTATTGCATAAATTGACCTAATACCCTTTCTCATTGTAATGTTTGCATTTTTTTATTTTTTTCATTTACAATATTTAAATTAATTTATATGACAAGTTTGTTATTTCTTAGTTCTTACCTCTAGTAGGTTTTTGTTTTAAGAAAAAAGTGAAAGTTCTCTCCTTTGTTTTACTACGGGTTTATTTCAAGGGAAAGTGAGTTTTCAAAAAATGTTTTTTTTACTCCCCATTATTTGATTAAGAAGAAAAGTTGGTCAATGAAATTTTTTTTAAAAAGTTCATATTATTCTAAATAAGTCAACAGATTTTAGTAACCTTTAGTGTGAAAAACGATTTTGGCTTTTTAAGAAAGTAATTTTTCATTTTATAAGCTTGAAACCTTAACCCTCTAACAAATAACAACCCTATTTTTGCTCCACCTTTAACTTCTTTTTTGATTCAACATTCGGATTGGGTCTCAGCCTCAACTCGAACCCAGTCCGAATCTCGACTCTTGAATATGAGACTTAGTCTTGACTTTGACTTAGTCCTGATCTTGGATTTGGGATCAAATTCCCGCCATTACCTCTTGGACTTGATATCGATTTTGGCTTATGGTCCCAAAACAATCACAATCTCCAATTTAAATAATAATAAAATATTTTCTTATATAATATACCAAATAATAAAAAACTTTTATTATGTTATTCAAACAAGAAAAGTTTGTGTTTTCCAAAAAAATATTTTGCATCAAGAATATTTTTCCAAAAGATTTTTTTTGTCAAACAATTATACTCTTTAGTAAATGATCTTTTTAACTTAATACAATTGTCCCAAAAGGTGAAAATTCTCCCCTCTTTTTTAGTTAATTATCATTTTAATTTAATAGTCTAATATTGTCAATAATCACTCAAGATACTAGTGCCGAACAAGAGAATCTCTCTGCTTAATAAGAATGGCACCACCTTGATAGCACACTTACATAAATTCCACTTTCTGTTTGTACAAATTAACTAACATTGCCAGCACCCACCAATTTGGCATATAAAAAAATGCTCAATAATTATATGCCAAAGGAATTTTTTTTTGGATGATATTTTATAGCATGGTTCTGTTCTGAGAAAATGTGGTGGACAGTAAGTTCCAATTCCAAAGGCATATGGGTGAGACCCACAAGATCAGTGCTGGTGCTCCGAAAAGGATGCTTCCTTTTTTCTGGTAATGGACTAACAAGCCAACAGCCACAACTCCAAAAGCCAGATTCATCTGGCCTTTTGGCCATTTGGCATATTCCAAAATGATTGGTTCATGGCTTGGAGCATCAGTTTGCAACCATCAGAATTCAGAACAGATTCCCATAACCCATCTTAAGGGAGTGGCTCCTTCATGTATGCATCACCAACTATAATTGGAGAATTCACACTGGAAAAAAAAAAAAAAAAAAAACTACCCACGGAAGTAGTTAACTTGAAACTTTGTAGTCTAAGATGCATGGACACGAATATATGACATACAAAACTTGAAGTGTCACATTGGAGCTAATATGACTATACGAGTGTCCACAAAGCATCGGGCATGAACACAGCTTTTTTTAAGTGTCCGTGCATGTGTATGAGTGAGAGAAAGAATATGAAACCTTTAGATGGCAAGCACGGAAAAAGGATGAAGATACACACAAACCAAAATATAGTGATATAGATTATAGACACAGTTGGAATGAAAAAAGCAGTCCACAGCCTACATACGAACCATGTACAGTGTAGCATATATTTACATACCGACTTGCAAACCACAAAAACTAGCCTTACTGAAAGAAAAAGCCCCTGCCAGCACCAGAAAAATTCCACAAAATGTAGGGCAATTGTCCAACTACTTACTTAGAACATTAGGGGTTGAGATTAACCCCTTTCTGTCAAGGGAATATTCTTGCATAACCACCATGTAGGTGCAGTAAACCAGGTGTATGCCCAATTGTATATATCACCATGGAAGCAAAAAGCCTCATCATCATCATTGCTAAGTTTGAAAATGCCCCAGTTTCTCACACCAGTGTTAACTAAACCAAGACGAGTTGATATACCTTTCAGATGATCCGAATCCCACTCATTCCACCAAGGAGCAGCTGGATCATTGGAGAAATAGATGCTGTTGCTTATTCCAACTCCAAGTTCCTCAGCAGAGAATGACGTTGAACAACATTTTCCTAAGAATAGCATTTGATCCCTTAAATCCTCAATCTTCTTCCAAGATGACTGACAAAGATCCAATGAGTATACTTCAAATTTTTGTGTCTCAAGCACAACATCTTGGCTGGCGTTAAAATATCTACAAACAAGCCAAACCTCCCCACAAGACTCCACAAGATATTTTAAAATGCGATTCTCTGCATGCCTCTGTAATATTATCGCTTCATTGAACTGTGACATCTCTGGCATTTTTACTTCATGAAACTGTATTTCTATCTTAGACAATGTTCCAAAATGAACATCAGCTTCTTTAATGCTAGAGCAGATACTTTTAGCATTGATTTGCCAGATATTAAAATCTCCATCTAGTAGATAAAAACTTCCATTATAAAATATAGCATCCTCAAATGATTCACCTGTCAGTTTATGTTTATACCATGATTGTGCTCCTGGTATCCAAAAGGCCAGCTCCCGGTGCTGGCTATGTAGAAGCATACAGACAAAGTTATTCTCCAAGGGCATCCCCGAGAGCACTATCTTGTGGTAAAAATTCCATATTGAAGGTAGACCAATTTGGCTTCTAGAAAATGGATTCAACAAGCTAACTTCAAGAAAGAAACTGTCGACATCTTTTACCATAATCAACCATTCACAAAACGATCCCCAACAGTACTTTCCATATTCCTCTGATAGCTTCAACTCCCAAACATGATTATCTAGTATGCTGATACAGGTTCTAATTTCTTTGTGTTGCTGACCTGACACCAGAAGCCAAGGAAATCCATGCCTTTGCCAACAAGAAAGTTCTTCCCCAAGAACAGCATTCCAGCTTCTACAAACTCCACTCATGGATAAGCAATCAATCAATGGCAGTTTTTCAGCAACCATCACAAGGATTTCCCAAGGGAGACTTGACCAATCCACATGGTATTTCTTTTTCAATTTTCTTTTTCTCTGTCTTCTTTTCCTCTTACTGGACAAAATTCTTCTCTTGATAGCTTCCAACAGAAGTGAAGGCATCCTGCATGATGTTTAACAGTGAATAAGGTATCAAATGTGCAATGAAGAGATTAATATCAGGTTAGGGAGGATAACAATTTGAGCAGGATGGAAGCTTGTGTCAAGCTTACTGGGTTGATGAATACCAGGGCTTTGGTTAAATTCTCGTTAACTAATGTGTCATGAGATTTATGACTGTTCCAATACATGACCAAACTAACCCTTATGAAACATTGAGGGGGCGTTTGGTACAGGGAAAATTTTTTTCTCCCAAGAAATATGATTCCTGGGAGTCATGGTTCCTGGGAACAAGGTTCCCAGGAATGTAAAAATTGTGTTTGGTTGGTCTTGTAGATTCTTGAGAATAATAGATATTTTCATGTTTGGTTCAGAAGCTATTTTTTTGGGAATCTAAGTGATTTTTACAAATATACCCCTATATATAAATTGCAAGAAATTTATATTTTAAAGAA
>JASKGM010034315.1:0-11122 GCA_034509205.1 Ceratonia siliqua
TATATATATATATATATATATATATATATATATATATATATAAAAGACTGTCTCCTAGAGACAACCAAGTAAACAGAGAGTACTGTCACACATTATGAAGAGGCTAATGAGCGTGTTGGGCTAGTGATTTGGATGTGATGATGACATGTATTTTTTATTTGACAAGAAAAAGTATTCTAGGTATAATCAATTTGAGTATGACCTAATTCAGGAACTACTTCCATCCTTCGTACTTGTTTTTCTTCTTCTGTGTATGTCTAATTTTCAGACACTAAACAAAGAGTTTAATGCAGTCACTTTTTTTACACATGATATATGCTCCATTATTGATGGAAAGGACAAACTAAGTTAAAGGGACAGTTGAAGGAAATTTTGATGTTGAATTAAAACACCTAGGAGGTTGTTAAATCTATCAAGTGGTAGATAAGGAAGAAGGAATCCTGATGATGTTGAAATCCAGGAGGTTGAAAATGTTAAATGTCTTATTTACAGGAGGCTCGGTGATCTTGAACTTCTTTGCTCCAAAACACACTATCACATCTGAAACTGCTTAATTGTGTGAATGTGTGATGATTCCTGTGTTTTTCAAAAACTTTCTTTTCCAAGAAGTAAATCTGCTGTAATTTAAGCATTACCCTGGAAACTCCAATACAAAATCAAAAGATGTGTGCATTCTCTACTGGTGTCACTGATTTTCAATCAGTTAATATTAATTGCAACAGTCTTGAAGCAAGAAACTTCAAATCTATCGTGTAAAATATAAAAAATGATTTTCCATACCTCAAGTTTCTAAGTGAACCTATGAGCTCTTAGTCATGCTTATAACTATCTTTAGACCTACATCTTGCTGAGTTAAGTCTTGTTTTTAAAAGGAGAAATCCAGATCTCAATACTAACTGAAAAGGCCAGAAATTGGGAACTTGTGCCTACGAAGGGGGTATTCTAATTTGTTTACTTGGCACCAAATACATTATTTGTGATTTTACTAGGTAGTTCTAGATTTCATCATGAAGAGAAATTTGAAACCTGTAGCTCCTTTTATACTTCTATTCGGGCACACCTATCCTGTTTGGTAAAGATATAAACAAGAACTTTTGGTGCTTAAACAGGTATTATTAAGAAAACACGCACTGTTATGGAATGCTTGCACCGATTTTGCAGGGAATGCATTGACAAGTCGATGCGGCTAGGGTAGGTCACATCATTCCTTTCCAGGCTTCTCCCTATTTTATATGCTACTGATAACTGCAATCTAGATCCTCTTCTTCTTGCCCCTATTTGGGCTTATCAGAAAACATGTTATATTGTCTGTATGCTGCTAGATTTATCATTTATGTATTGTCCTAGGAATAATGAATGCCCTGCTTGCCGCACACACTGTGCCAGTCGCCGTTCATTGAGAGATGATCCAAATTACGATGCCCTAATTGCATCTTTATATCCAGATATTGAGAAGTATGAAGAAGAGGTATAAGTCAACTGGTATACCACTTTATGTTTGACTTTTACATAAAAGTAAGGCTTTTCTGAAATTTAAATAGTAATATCATTGATTGTCTCATTGCAGGAACTTGAATTTCGTGAAGAGGAGAAGACCCGCAATAAGCAGGTATTTTTTCTTGGGTAAACATATTTAAGCATGCTTTCAGCTTCCAGATGCGTGTGCCCTAGTTATGCTAGTAAGGAAGCCTTCATCAGTCATGAGTTTAACATTGGTTCATTCCTGAGTGACAGAGGCTAGTATCATAAACTACCTCTGATGGAAATTTCTGAAACACGCATTGGTACTTGTTTTATTTTATTTTATTTTTAAATTGATGTTGAGTTGTTGACAAACTACATGGTATGCCAACTCCTAAATACCTATCTTATCTCATATATTTGATGCTGCTCGAATTTATCCTTGTCCATCTTGAATCAGGTAAAGTGTTTTTAATTGTTGGCATTCAAATCTAGCATACTCAACTGTACTTATGTTCCTGGTGTATCATTTGATAGCTTTGGTGAATTCACAGATTCAAGCTTCCATAGCAAAAGTAGTTCAGCGGCAATCTGAAGCACTGGTAAAGAAACGTAGTAAAGATACACCAGGTGCATTTGTTACAAGATTGCAGCGCAACCCTCGAATTGTTCATTCTAGGAGACAAAACCAAGGAAATGATCTTCAAGGATCTGAAGATAACGAGGAGGAAAATGATAATAATGGAGAAAAAGACTCATCTTCTGCTGATGAGCGGTGTACAGAACTCAGGCAGAGAAGACAAAAGAGACAGGCCAGACTTCGCCCCTCTCAGCCTTCATCATCAATGGCAAGCCCTGAGGGTGGTTGTATAGAAAGTGATGTGGATATAAGTAGAGAAAATCGAGGAATTTCTTCAAGGCAGTTGTCAAAACCTCGCAAACTTACTTGGGGAAGGGGTGGTTTTAGAAGTCACACACGGCATGGCAGTGGCAGTGGTAGTAATAGCAAGAATTCCCGCAGCAGTCGCTTGTCTAAGTTGGTTGATTATCTCCGAAGCTTAGATGAAAACACTGACAAGGTATAGGATGTTATTGTCCCCTTTTTTGTGTCCAATAGATCCACGGGTGGCAGATGCTACTACTAAATGCCTCTTTAATTATGCCTCGTTTCCTGTTTTTGTTCAATCCAATAAGTAGATGCTATATTCTTCTTTGCAGTTAGATGTCCATCTCGTGGTTCTTTCTTTGGACAAACTAAGTACACCAAGTTTGCAGCAGCCACACCTTTGCTGCCAGCCAACTTTGTCTGTCAAGCAGCTTTGCGAGGTGAGATTTCTCTTTAATCACTTGTTTCTGGCCGTGGTAGTTTGAAGTGAAGTCAATTTAAACTTGTTTATGCCTCCACTAGAAGGCCCATTATTTTTTTAACCCATATTTGTGATGTCAGTATCTGACTTTGTTGGCTTCTCTTGCCCCCTAATTCATTAGTTCTATACATTTATATCAACATTTTGGATTGCATAATGTTTCCTTATACATTAATAGTAATACTATCTATTATTTGTGATGTTGCTTGTTGGATACCTTTACCATCTGAAGAAGTTGAGATGTAGGCAGTAAAAGGATGTTTTATTGATGTATAAGTAACTTTTTTATCCCCTAATGCTCTTATTGATGAAATGATTGCATAATCTTCTTTTGTTGATGAGTTGATACTTATTTTCATGCCTCATGATGCTTAGTTAATATTTTTTTTGCATAATTTTTTCATAGTATGTTGCTCGTCAGACACCTTTGCTAGCTGAAGAAGTCCAGCTATTGGCAGTTAAAGGATGCTGCAGTACAAATTGTGACAATTCAGATGATGAGACCTTGATGTATGACGAGCTAACAACGCTGATATTAGATCCAAGCAAAGATGAACTGGAAATTTTGCAAGGACATGAAACCTTGGCGGGGATTAAATCCAAATGCATATCTAAAAGGGATCATTTGGTGAGTATTAATGGAAATCTTTTTCCCAATTTGATTGGTAGTTCAAATGGTGACAAGATTCTATCCTTTTTCTGCTGTTTCAGATTCTGGCATACAGGCAGAAGGAGGTAATATAGTCATGCTTCGATACAGTTTTGATAGACAATCACTGAACTTTTATGTTTGTACATATAAAGGAACCAATCGCCTAGAATCGTTTGTATTTGATTCTCTGATACTGTAAATCACTATATTATAAATTATATAAAACTCCAAAGCAGATATAACAATTTAGTTACATTTTTTATTTTATTGAATTTTCCAGTGATAATTATCAAAATAGGCGCGTGGAATCAACATTTTTTATCTTGTTTCGATGGGGTACACCGTTACTGTTGTGAGAGCAACATTTTATGGACATCAATTTCATTCTTGGGGAAAACCTATTATTAAAGGAATGGTATTGTTACAGATATTACAAACTCGTATAGCCACGGAAATTATTACAGATGCCATCAACTTCGCTTTTGAAAAAATTTACATCTAGTAAAAAATTGATAGTTGGTGTGACCAACGATATAATAAGCAAGAGAAAACTCCTATTACAGAGAACCAGGTACAAGAGTTTCTGAACACTGGAGACTACAGTGCCATTGAATATCTTCCGTCTCTCTTTCCTGTGGAGCACACGCAAATTTGGTGACTTTGATCTTGTTGTTTCCTTAGCAGACCTATTAAATCATGCAACAATGGGTCCAGCATAAAGAGTAAGAACAGATAATGGGAGATTTATGCATACTTTTGGGGACAAAAGGGATGGTGAAAATTAGGAATCGGTCTAGCATGGGGAACCATTGTCCTCCTCAACTGTTTCAATGCCTTCTCTTCCTCTGTCTGCATGTGAATTCACCATATCACCGTCATTCTCAGATCACTATCAAATGATTGATAATAATTAAAAAAAAAAAAAGCATACCATTCTTACTGCCTAACTCTCCTCTCTGTACCGCTTGTACTGATTTTCTTTCTCCTTTATCTGTAAAAAAGAAGCTTTTTAAGTATTGTAAAAACCAGGATCTAAAATTCTAATTTTCCTACTGGCAATCATGAATAATTTACAGTGTAGAAACAAAAAGGGATAAGTTACTCTTTCATCAAATTGTGCTCTGTCCGCAGCCCGATGATCTACATGAAGGTTGAGCCCCTGAACTTGTGTTAGGGGTTTGCTTTCTTTCTCTGGAAGTTGGATTGGGTCTCTGCACGCAATAACATCCCATAAATAAAAAAAAAATCATCCTTCAGCAACACGTGCATGCTAGAAGGTCATATTTCTACAGCTAAAAACACATGCATACTAAAAGATATATATATTTAATCAATAATTGACGCTTACTCTTTCAAAATTGGTTGTCCCTTAAAAATTCTCATTTGGGCCTCTTCTCTCTCCATTCTTTGTCTTTCTTCCATTTCCCTATGCATTTCCTCCTCGTGTCTCACTAGACTCTCCAATTGGAAAGGTTCTGGTTTTGTGCTTTGCTTAGGTTCTGGTTTGGATGGGATCTGCGTGTGATGTCATTAGTTTTAATAATAATTATCATTAATAACCTGAGACAAATGAACCACAATTGACAAACTTCTGTACCACAGGATAGTCAGTTGTATAAGGGTATGGATTAGCTTTGGGAATCCTGGCTCTTTCGTCTTCCAACTGTTTCTGCACAAGTTCCATAATAAGTTTCTTCTCTTTCTCAGCGCCTCTTTCCTGACATGGGAGAAAGAGTGTTAGTATTAGCAGAATCAAACCAGTCAACGTATTTCAATAATCCTATCAGCAAAGGGAAAACAACAATGAACCTCTGTATGGAGATGAAACGGATTTGGAGTTGTATTTCTTGGAATTAGGTTGTTGTTATGTGCTGGTTCAGACTTCAAAGAAAGCTGCAAAGCCAGCAAATGAATGATGATGACAGTACACAATTTTCTTTTGTATCTAGAATTAACTAGAGGTTTAGGAGCAGACAGTACAATTTTATTTTAGACTACCTTGTCAAACAAATCAGCTACCGCAGTGGGTGGTGGAACCCTCTCCTTTGTGGCAAAATGAAATTCTTGTGGTTGGGTAACATGTTCCTTGGCATGGTAGAATATTCCAATCTCCCCTTTACTTTCAAAGATCTTCAAAAATAAAAAGGGTAATGTTTGGTTGGTTAAAATATTAAATGAAATTCTTGAGGCAAGTAACATCTTAGTTGGCGCTGTTACCTTCTTATTTAGAGGCCTTGCCTTAAATTTGGGGATCTTTTCAATCTCCTCCTGCTCTAATTCTAAGGAGCTTTTCACCTTGAATGGGTGGGCCCTTAGTGATGTTTGGAGTACTGGTGCTTTAGGTTCTGTAAGATGAGGCTTCCATGGATTCTCCTGTTTCAAGTAAAGAAAAGAGTGACTAGCTGATCAAAGTGGTTCCAGGGAACTATGATGACATTGCACTAAAAAATACCTTATGAGACAATTTTGTTGAAGCAATTGAAGCTGAATCAGCATTCTGATGGGCCCTAGCCATGGTTTCCAGATGAAACTCCTAAAACAAACAAAAACTGTAAATCCATAGCTTTCTTTTATAATAGACATCAGTTCTTCCGTGTGGCTTACCTTAAATTCTGGTGGCTGGGGTGTACTTCTTGGTACTGGAGGCAATATTGGAGCTCGCAAAATCTGTAATGAATAAAATACAAATTTAAGCACAAAAAGGCCAGCAATCATTGACAAGAGAACATAGAAAGTGTACCTTCTTATTCAATGGCCGAGCCTTAAATTTTGGCATTTTGGCCATCATTTCTATCTCAAGCTCGGCAGTACTCTTCACCTTGACTGAGCACCCGCTGAGCTGTCTCAAATTCAGGTTGCCTAGGCCTGGTCAAAGTGAGTTTGGGTTTCATCTGGATCATGGAAGTAGCATCACCCGAATAAGTAAAAAGTGTATTCAAACCGCCCCCGCCCCCGCCCCCGCCCCCTCCCCTCCCCTCCCCTATGGTGCAAGAAAAGATGAAGAGGAATGGGAAAAAAAGACAGGAGATAGACAGAGAAAGAAAAGTAAAATATGCAATTTTAAGAGAAATCAAGTTTACTGAAGGTGGAAGGAGAGAGATATGATCCATGTACTTACATGAGAAATCGCACTATTGACATTTGGCAATGATAAGTCTCTGGTACTTGATTGGAATTTTTTCATCATTTCTGCCATTGACACAAACGGTACTGATGCTGGTATTGGTGTTTCACGAACATAAACCTTTAAGTAGAGATAACAAAGTTCATTCAATGGCTTAAATGTAAATATTCAGCTAACAAACTAGAAACAAAAGAAATTTGATATCAAATTTAACAAACCGTTCTGATCTGTTTGTGAGTTTTACTAGAATTTGAAGAGGTGACATTGCTAGTGGTTAAACCTAGTTTTGACTTGTGAGGCAAACTTTGGGGTTTGACTTGAAGAATCTAGGAAATTTCAAAGAAAATAGACAGATGTTTCAGTTAAGACAAAACATGAATAAGTAAAACTACTTTTGAACGGTGGACAGAAATAGTGACAATCACCTGTCTAGTGTGACCTCCTTCCAATTTTTGCCTCTTAATAGCTTGATTCTCTTGGGCCAAGTGGGTAATCCCAGCAGTGTTCTTCATTGCTGTTGGATTCTTAACTACAGCGCTTATCTTTTTGGCTGTCATTTGCTTCTTAGAATTCGTGGATGTGGCTCTTTTTTGCAATGCCTTCGGTAGATTCGGTGTGCAAGTATCTTTTCCTACTTGAACAAATGCTTCTCCAGACAAAACCCCTAGGCATGCGCCCACCTCCTTATAGTCATTGTCACTTCTTTCCGTATTAGCAGAAAGCTGCAAAAAGGATGACTGATTTATTAGTAGATAAGAAATCAGGAGATAAGAAATCAGGAAACAAGTAGTTAGCGGATACAAAAGTTACAGCATTAATTACCTCATAAAAAGCACTTGCATCGTTTTCTTCTTTTGATTCACTGCAAGGTGCATCTTCCTTCGTTTTGTCAGTCATGCACTGTGTTTGAATATCAATTTCCAAGGTATCATCATCAGTTTTTAAAGCACAAGGTGCTGACATCAAAGTAACCAAACTGTCTATATTATCAAAATTAAGTGACGCTACCTTCTCCATTTCATCAGCTTCACTATAATCACACAAACTCTCTCCAGTAATAGGTCTGCCAGCCTTGATTCTAGGCATGAATGCTGCAACAATTTGAAAACCCCAAAAAAAATCATCCAAGTAGCTCTTTCATGTAAGATACAACAATTAAAATTGGGTCTCAAGCTCAAGCATGATTGTGAAACGTGAAGAATAAATAGGCAGTTTATTGCTGAAAACCGTACACTTCTCTCTTAAAAGAAAACTGCCAGTCACTACACAAGAGAATAACTCCAAGACGGCAGCACTTAATTGAATTGTCTTTGCGTAAAATAAACTGAATTTTCTACAAAATCAAGTATAAGGTCTCAAGCCCAAGCAGAATCAGAAATTCAGTTTATGCACATGCCATAGAACAAACCACAGGCAATTAAAAGATCAATGCTTTATAGCTCTCAATGAAATTACCAATGAAACTCTCTTTGCTTACTGTGAGTGACGCTTTCAATTTTAATCCTACAAGTATAACCTAAGGAAGGAAATGGACAAAACATTTACACTACAATGGCATTCTTTGGCATTAGAAAATTTGGAATGCTGCCGTCCCTTTTATTGCTAAGAGAAACCAATCGAAAAAGAAGAAGTTCAACAAGGTAATTTGCTCAGTTCCCAGAAAAAAGGGGATTTCTACATTGTATGCACAAGAAATTACTTGACCGTGAGCACTAGTATCAATCGAGAAATCCAATCCTCATTTCCCATTTGTTTTCAACAAATTCCCCCACAATCAACCAGGGACTGCCAAAACTATCCGAGAATATCAGTAAAACAGAAATCAGACCATCAACCCTATCTCCACAAATTCTACCAATTAAAGAAACATAACAAGTAAATAAGAACAATGAAGAAGGAACAAACTCAAATAAAAGAGCATTCCTAATCTCATTAATAAATCAATCCTTTGATTCAAACTGAATTACCCTATCTGTTGAGGCATGGGCCCATCCACAATAGTCAAGTACCATGGTAAGAGATTCGATTCTTGAAAAGCCACCCGAATAAGTGCTTGCATCAACGAGAGACAAAGATAACGTGGATGCGGGACAACATAAATGCCGATTTTTTGAAAAAACTTTATGAAACACTCAAAAGCTGGTGTTTACCTTGAGGCATGACCCAGCATACACATTTAATTTATCCGCCTTAGTGGTTCCCTAGTCGCTCCAACGGACAACTGGACAAATACACGCTATCGTGTATGCTGGCTCATGCCTCAGCACTATCCATACCAATTAAAAAATCGAGACAAAAAGCAACAATTTCGAACGGATACTCGACCACTGAAAAAACCGAACGACTTGATTTCATAAACAAAGAGAAAATTTTCCAGAAGAAGAAGGTGCAGAAGACGCATACGAGAAGGGGCGTAGGAGAGAGCGGAGTCGAACCAGAGCTCAGCCCTGTGTGTGTCCTCTTCGGACTCTCCTATGATGAAATCGAAAAACCGAGGAGCCGAAAACTCATAGGTCTCATCGATCATGGTCATGGTGGTGCCGCCGGATTCCTCGTCCACCCCCATTTTCGGTTTCGGCGCAGGCGCGAACAGGGGAAGATAAGATTTGGATTTTTATTGAAGGAAACTGGAGAGAGTGTTAGCGGGGATATGAGAGAGCGAAGAGAGTGTAATGTTGAGATCTCCAACGGTCGAAACTTCGAACTTTGGACTAAGGCCACCTGTATTGGATGAATTTAGGTGTCTGTCCGAGGGTGGTTCTAAGTTCCAACGGCTACTTGTCATACTCATAGCGACACCTTCAAAGGCTGTCGTTTTGAGCCACTCTGGGACTGGGGACTGCTTTCTTTATTTGCTGGGGCGTGCTAGAAATGCCCTCTTCAGTGGAGTTCGCAAGACAGCTGGTGAGTCTTCTGCCCTTTATATCCTCTCTGAGTAAGGGGACATTGCTACTCTTGAAATAGTTTCAATGCCTCTTCATTTGCTACTTCAGAGTAATTACATTTCAAAGTTATTTTTTATTTTTTATTTAAAAAAATAATTTTAAAAATTATAACTATTTAAAAATAAAATAAAATAAAGAAATTTTTTTTTGAATAGTAGTCAAAAAAAGTTAAAAAACAAAAAAAGAGCTCACCAGAATTGTCTACTTACAAATGGCCTAGTGGTAATTGATTCTGTCAATAGTTGGCAATGATAGATGAGTTTAGTGGGAGAAATTTCTAGATAGAGGAATTTATCAATGGTAAGTAAATCAAGATAATTTATTTTTGACATCTTTATAATTGATCTCATGTCAAGATTTGAAAAGTATTACTCAAACGTCACATCCAATTTGATGTGTCCTTCGCAAGTTTAAGTGCTTCTTGCAACAATGCCCTTAATCAAATTTTACTACAACTGGCTTGGTCTTCCTGAGTGCTTCTCAGTCTCCTAATAGCCTGCTCAGTCAGAGTTGCTCTATTTTTTGTGGTGCATGGAAGGTTATAGCTTGTACCTAGCTATTAAGTATAACTTCAGGAAGTAATTAGCACTGCTCTTTTACACTTCTGGGTTTGATATTTTAGGATCTAGTTAAGGATCACGGATCACCATATAATTCAGAGATAAACTAAACCATGAACTTCTAATCTTTGATTGAGTTCCTGAATGCTGTGTAGAGAACATGGTCAATGATACAGGCATCCAAGCTCTTCCCAGTAAAGTGTCACAAACATCTTAGATTCTTAAATCTTCTTCCAACCCCACCTTCTCTCTCTTTCTCTCTCTGTGTTCTAAATCTTTCAGAAACGAAGCACAGACAAATAAGGTGTTTCTGCATGATTCAGTGAGTGAATGGTACGTGAACATTAATTCTTAGCCAGATGTGGTTGGAGCCTTGTTTAGATCAGTTCTATACATGCATGCTGGTGATTATGACCCCTCTTAAATATAGCAATAATTTGTAGGCGTGAAGGTCATGGTATACATTAGAACTTCAATTCTGACGAATAGATAATATATAAATTACTTGGCAAACTAGTCAAAGAAAGAAAAATAAATATCTTTAATTCACAAGAAAGCTGATCTAAATAGCCATGTTATCTTAATCTTTTTTCGACATGAGACGCAATTCATTGTCGAAGGATCTGTCTAATTATGGGAAGAAAAGATAAAGTCTCTTGTTTGAATTGTCTACGCTATATATCATATGAACACAAAAGGTTGTTGCTGAGAAAAGGTAAATGAATGATTCATCAGGAAGCGATGCAGAATTTCAAATGCGTAAGATAATTAACAAAATCTACACGGGGAGATTTTTGTTTCGGAAAAAAGCT
This sequence comes from Ceratonia siliqua, assembly GCA_034509205.1. Classification (NCBI taxonomy): domain Eukaryota; kingdom Viridiplantae; phylum Streptophyta; class Magnoliopsida; order Fabales; family Fabaceae; genus Ceratonia; species Ceratonia siliqua. The sequence goes on from JASKGM010034315.1 coordinate 10,922, forward strand.
TTATTTTTTAAGAATTATTCAGGACAAGCACTATCCAATGCACAATTTCAGAACACTGTAGAATTGGAGGAGGCTTTACAGTTGTAGCATCCCAAGACAAGTGGAAAAGGATATGGTCCTGGTAAAAAATGAACCACCCGAATTGACATGAATTACTGGAAAGATTCATAATATTGGATGAAGTTCTCACTTTGTTCCCCC
>JASKGM010034315.1:11222-24536 GCA_034509205.1 Ceratonia siliqua
AAAAATGAACCACCCGAATTGACATGAATTACTGGAAAGATTCATAATATTGGATGAAGTTCTCACTTTGTTCCCCCATGACAAATATATAGTGTATAGTGCTTGTACAGAAATATCCTTATTTTAAATTCTAAATGGATCATTTTCCCCCCTTACAAAGCATGGAACTTCAAAGCCCAAATCGTATCTCTACTAATTTGAGGTGCTTGTGGGGACTTTTCCATAATTCTATGTTTTCTTCCTTTCCTTTTATAGAGTTGAAGGTTAGCTTTGGCCTTTGCATGGTGTATTTTGAATTTTAATTAGTTACTGAGCTAAGGTAGGCTAAGCCAGCAGGGAAACATCTAGTAAAATAAATTATAAAAAGATTTTGGTTCCACAATATTGAGTCATTGACAATCCCTCTGCGTCATCAATAATATTTCTTTCTCCATTGTTTGAAACAAGTGCTGATTTTGTGTCACTCCTCCAAAAGTAATAAATCACAGTCACAGAAGCAGAAAGCCTTTGTTTTGGAACACAGGGCTTTCCATTTGGTAACTTGCTTATCAAGTCTTTAATATGAAAATATATGTATATAAGATACTTTATGCTTAGGTTTAGGTATTCAGACTCACCACACAAGATGGTGAATTGGTTTGGGCAAAGTAGGCCAAAACTGCCGTAGAATATTTCTGTGGTTGTTACTATCGCAGAAGCTTCTTCCAGTCCGTGATACCATTTGTTATTTAACTATGATATAGGAATCCAATCATTTTGACATTGTTTCAATTGATTATAATAAAGTGTGAAAGTAAAACAGGTACAATGCATTTTTTTATGAGGTAACATAACATAGATTTACTAAATAATAGAAAACTGGCTCAATACGGAACGACCATTTAAATATAATATGCATGCTCCAGCCAATCTAATAGATTCACTGTATAATTCAGGCACATTATTCAACAAGAGTGTTTATTCTTTTTCTGTGTTAAAGTGACACTTTTGATCAATTCCTACCCAGGTGGCTGCTCATGAATGACTCAAGCCATCATCAACGACTCCATCCCTACCAAGTCATCCATGATACAATTACGGAATTACCTCTTTGTAATAATTCACTGTTTGTTTTCCCTTTTCAGTATCAAAATCTTGGCTTGCAAACAGCATCTCCCTTCTTCCCCACAACATAGCCCCTAGTTTCCTTAAAAAATGCGAATTTGTTTTATACTCCTTTACTGCATCGTCCTACTGGGCAATGAAATTCTATAGCTATTAGCACAGTAAAAGAATAAAACTTTGCTTCGCTTTCATGGCAAAATTTTCCATGGATACAAATGGGACCAAAACAACGAGTGGGAAAGAAGGAATCCAAAACGATAAATGATGTGAAAGAGAAATTAGAGGACAGAGGAGAGGACTAAGAAAAGAAAAGTCATCCGCAAGAACGCGTTCTTTGAAAAGAACGCGGTCTATAAAATACTAAAGCTACAGGCAGGTCACGTTCTCCAAAGTCAAAGCGCCCTATTTATACACCTGTCCTCTCTCTCTCCAAAAGATCTTCTCTTTCTAGACTCGAAGCATCTCTCCGCACATATTTTTGAACGACATAACAACATGACTGGCAGAGAAATCCTCCATAAGATGAAGGTAAGTACAGCACCTAATTTTCTTATGCAAATTTAACTTGCCCAACTATTTATATTCTAGTTTTGAGCTAGTAGTTGATTAGGAGTGGAATTTTTTCATGGGTGTTTTTTGCAAATGCAATTTCTTACAATATTCTGGAGTTCTCTTGAGGTTATGGATTTATTTTCGAGTAAGTAATGCAACTTGCTTCATCCTTCAACTCGTTTGCTGAACAGTACAGGAGAATTTGCAGTTTGATCTTCTAGTTCATATGGGTTTGCGTTCAAATAGTAATTTTCTTTCCATTTGTCTTTTCCTTTTGGCTTGCTTGGAAAACATGATAAAACGTTTTTAGATTACATAAATCAGGGAACTTTCTTTGCATTGCATCAGATATGCATAATTAGAAAGTTGAAATTGTTAAGGAGTTTGCTTGATAGCATCTGAAACTGATGGTTGCAGAAACAGTATGAGTATGGTCAATATAGCCATAGACCTGTGCTAATGTAAACAAACTGGGGCGTTGACCTTCCAAAGAGCAAATATGCCATTAACTTTTTTTTAGATCCATATTCTTGTTCTAAAAGATGAAATTGCGGTGTACAATTTAATAACCGGATTTCTTTTTTTTTTTTCCTATTTTATTACAAGTTGAAGTCCACAAGGTTTCATTTGAAGTAAGTTCCAGAATGAGGCAGAAACTGATTTTAATCTTGTTTCTAGACGAAAGCAGGGTTTGGGACATCAGCACCTGACACAGGGAAAGGAAAAAGCAAAATGTCAAGGCATATCACGCATGGCTTTCACTTATTGAAGGGAAAAGCTGGCCATGCTATGGAAGATTATGTAGTTTCAGAATTTAAGCAAGAAAAGGACAAAGAGTTAGGCTTGTTTGCAATATTTGATGGCCATTTAGGTCATGATGTTGCAAATTATTTGCAGAACCACCTTTTTGACAACATCTTAAAACAGGTAACTGTCATATTATCTCAGTTTAGCTACATTATTTAAGAAATGGTTCTTTGGTAACCACCATGTTTGACAGTTTCTACATTCATGATTTCCTTTTCATTAAACCTGCTTAAGTGATTCTTCTTTAATGCATTTTTCTCTTTGCTGCAAGCAGCCTGACTTCTGGAACGAAATAGAAAGCGCAGTAAGGAGAGCTTACCGTGCAACTGATGAGAAAATATTGGATCAAGCCCTTGTCTTGGGACGGGGAGGATCAACTGCGGTAACTGCAATACTTATTAATGGTCAGAAGCTTGTAGTAGCAAACGTTGGAGATTCTAGGGCTGTTATTTGTAAGAATGGGAAAGCCAAGCAACTATCAATTGATCACGAGCCAAGCAAGGAAAAAAGAATGATTGAAAGTCGTGGTGGTTTTGTGTCAAACATTCCAGGTAGCGACTTTTTGAGGTGTTCTGAGGGTCTTCTATTAATGTAAAATTATGTCAAATATAGAAAGTTGTATATCTGCATAGGTTAATCTGTTGGATTTTATTATAAAAAGTATATGACTTTCTGAATATATTATTTGGAAGGACATTCTAGACAAGCATGATTGACATTTGTCCAAATTGACTTAATGGTGTTTGAGAAAGTATTCTAGTCTATACATTAGAAACAATGAACAAAAGTTAGTAATCTATACTGAATTTCTATTTCTTGCAGGAGATGTCCCTCGTGTAGATGGACAGCTGGCAGTAGCAAGGGCTTTTGGTGATAAGAGCTTGAAAATGCATCTTAGTTCAGAACCTGATGTGGTTGAAGAGACGGTAGATGAAGATTCAGAGTTCCTTATTCTAGCAAGTGACGGAATATGGAAGGTTAACTTTCTAACCGCTTTCTTACTCTTCCAATTCATAATTAACATTTTCTTACTCAACGGAAAGTGATAAGGAGGATTTTAAAGGTTCAATTGTTGATATCTAAATTAAATGCTTTGTTAAGTAGCTCACTTGACTGACAAGATTTTTCCTATATGTTGACAGGTTTTGTCAAACCAAGAAGCAGTGGACTCTATTAGACAAATAAAGGATGCTCAGGTCGCAGCAAAGCACTTGATAGATGAGGCTGTTGCTAGGAAAAGCAAGGACGACATATCCTGCATAGTTGTGAAGTTTCAATGATATGTTTATGGATAAGCTAAGCAATCATTTTCCACGTGGAGGGATTTAAGGACCAGCTGATGTGTGTATATCAGATGAACTTGTTCTTCTAAGCTGCATAGGAACCCACATGAATTGATTGTGTGTGTATAAATGATCAGATCAAGTACTTTTGCTATTTTTTCGTAAGATTCTTTAACCCGTATATGTCTAAATGAATAGTTTGGAGATGGTTGCAGTCCCAATACAGGTTCTGCTTCATCTGTTTGGAATGTTACCCACCCCCCCTGCTTAAAAATGAAGGCCCTGTTAGATCTTGAGTTTTTGAACGTGAATATGGCTAGTTTTTGTGTTGCCCATCCTGTATCCTTGCTCTCCCTCAGGAGACTCATTGAAAACCAATACCCTGCAGCTATTTATCAAATATGGGCAACATTAGTTCATAACTAATTCACTATTGTTACTGCATGGTTCTTTTTTGTGATCATTTTGGTTTTCTGCTGTACGATTAGAAATTTGAATTGAAATGCTGGAAGGTTTTCCGAATCCAGCCAATAATAAAAATTTACACAGGCTGATGCAGAACAAAGGGAGGAACCAAGAATAAAACTGAAAATGATCCAAACAAAAATACAAATTTCTGCAGAGAAATTAGATAAATCCAGACAGAGGGGGGCCTCGGGAGCTGCAAAAAGTTTTGGAAAATAGGCTCCTCATCCCACAACCTGGCAATCCCACTGTTTTCTGCAATTTAGTTATTCACTTTTTACTTTGCTTCGTTGTCTTCCGCTGCTGTCACTTTCATCAGATTGCACTGTTGAACAATTTTATCTTTAACTACAAAATTTAGAGACAATTTTAGTGAGATGTCTTCTATATTTTAGAACAAAAGAAACCATATAAGGGAACCAAACTGTAGAGTTCTACATCTTTATCTGAAATCATCCCAAAAATGGAGTATCATTACTACCACAACCTTGAGACTAGTGAATGAAGTGACAGCGTGTGAGGTTTGGGGGTTGGGGAGCAAAAGCTTCTCACTTTTTTTTTAACCTTCATCTTGTCTCTACTTTTAACAAATAATGATAGTTGCACATTATTTAGAATGATGATATTTACATGTTTGAAGAGTAATTAATTTTAATTTGTTCAAATGGGTTCTGTCCAAATATGTATAGATGGATTGTTTGAACTTTGGAGTTAGTAGGGTGTCAATCAGAAATAGAACAAGTGTCTTGTTGCCCCTCAATTATGTTAATTGAATATTTAATTTCTTGGGAAAGAAAGTAAAGTGCAAAGTTTTAAAGCAGTGGTCTTGAAAGTTTGTTCCAGGTGATTTGGATTTTGTACAATTCTAACTGTCTGGGGACCAATTTGTTTTATGGGCTTTGGATTCCCTGAATTTAATGGGCTTGGACCAAACTCTAAGGTGAGTTTTTTAATCTCATAAAACCCATAAGGTTTCAGGACAAGTGGCTTGCTTTATCTGAACAGGTAAATCTCTGACCAAAATAAGACGGGGTGAATCCAACCTCACAGCAGGGTCAATAATTAGTAGTTAATATTTCATAAAACACTTAATTATATGTGTTTTTCTTTTCAGGTGAGTTCTAGATCCACCCAGTGGATTCGAGAGACATATGTGTAGAAGCCTTTACTTTATGAAATTACAAAAGTACGTTTCTTTTAACATAATATAACACTAAACCCCATACTACATAAAATATAAAATATTTAAAATATTAAAATAAATAAATTTTAGTAGACATTATTTTTAAAATTAAAAATAATTAAATCAATATAATTAAAGATATTACTATGCTTTCCTTGTTAGACATGTGATGGTGAAAACATCCAATTCTGTAAGTCATACTAAAATTTCATATTATCCTATCTATTTTACCATCACATCTTGTTTGAGGTTCAACTACTTCACTTTGTTTAGCAGTTGAACCATTATTTCTCTCTTCTAATCATGCCTTTATTATAATAAAATACCGAGAAAGGAAACTATTTCTGGGAATTCTCAAGTGAGGAGAATCAGTTAAATTTTTCATAAACACCATTTTGGAAGCAATGAAAAGGAAAATAAACTAATTCTTTTAGATTGAAATTTTTGTGAAAACGAAGAAAAATTGAAATGATCTAGAAATTTCAGGCCTGCTGCGATGCCAACATTTACATCCCCCAAAGGTAAGATCCAAAATAGGCAATTAGGCACAGATATTTCAGAAAAGAACTTATAAGACAATAACACATACGCAATATTCCTTCCTGCAATCAATTGTCAAACTGCCACATACCCTCTTTTGCATGTCCATCCCAAATGCTATGCAGCCACGCTTCTCCTTCATCCCCCACCCCCCATCCTTGTCACCCCCTCTCTTCTCTCCCTCTCTCCTTAACCACCCTATATAACTCTTCCCTCCTTTCCCTCCATCTATGCACACTCCATACTCACCCCTTCGTCGTTATCTCATTCTTGTTTCTCTATAATCTTCCACTCTTCTTTATCACAGCTTCTCAGAATGAGCAGCGTCTGTGCTGATCAGCACAAGTTTCTTTCCTCCCACCATCTCCTTTCCCCCAAGAAATCCCTCAGAGACATTGACATCCCACCCAGGAAGCTCCTCACTCGCCGTGCTGCCGCCCATGACACTGCCGAAATGTACTCCGACTCGCCGCGCTTTTCCTCTTCCGAGGAGGCCTTCCTCCAGAAATTCCTTCCCCACAACAACATCATGGACTCCGATGACGATGACTCTGATCCCTACTCCTCTGACCACTTCCGCATGTATGAATTCAAGGTCCGCCGGTGCACTCGCAGCCGTAGCCATGACTGGACTGACTGCCCCTTTGTTCACCCCGGCGAGAAAGCTCGCCGCCGTGACCCCAGAAGGTACCACTACTCTGGTACCGTCTGTCCTGATTATCGACGCGGTGGTTGCAGCCGCGGCGATAGCTGTGAGTTTGCTCACGGCGTGTTTGAGTGCTGGCTTCACCCGGCCAGGTACCGGACCGAAGCTTGTAAAGATGGGAAGAATTGTAAGAGAAAAGTATGCTTCTTTGCTCATACTCCTCGCCAACTGAGGATTTTGCCTGTGAATTCCCACAATTCTTCAGCTGACATTTCATACAAGACCAACAAATTCTTGAACCCAGCCTCGGGATCAAACAACTGCTGCTTGTTTTGTCATTGCGCTGCTACTTCCTCTCCAACTTCCACCCTGTTTGGCATGTCCCATATGTCCCCACCACTGTCACCGTCGTCCCCGGTCTCTCCGCCTCTTTCCCCCGTTAAACGCCGTTCTGCAAATGGGGTCTCGCCTATTTCTCGATATTGTGACAGATTTGCAGGATCTGATACATCCAGTGGGTTGAAACATGGGGTGGTGAGCTACAAAGATGTGCTCACTGAGTTGATGAACTCCTTGGAGGGTCTGAATTTCATTGAAGCTTCTCCTCTTTCTGCTACAAAAGCACCAAATCTGCCATGGCTTGATGTTTCTCTTAACTGTGAAGATCAGCAGCAGTTCATTCTTTCACCTTCCACTTCTTTCAATTGTGAAGACCAGCAGCAGTTCATTCTTTCACCATCTACTCAGACCCCAACCAGCTCTGTGTCTGGAAGCTTTTCTAATGGGAGATATTCAAGCAGCAAAGTCATGAACAATGAGAGCAAGATTCCCAATGATAATGGGTCCTCCTGCCCATCTCCAGATCTTGGGTGGGTCAATGAGCTGCTGATGTAGAGGATGACCAGGCCATCATGTATGATGGATGATTCAGAAGTGTAAATACAGTCAATCGAGCAAGAGCAATATCCCTGGCGTCTATTGTTATTGTTATTATTTTTGTTTTAAGTTTCATTACTTTCTGAATTTGTTGTTAAGTTTTTGACAATTCTGTAATTTAATTACGCATTTAGATTGGATCTTGTTTTGTGTATAGGGAAACTAATTTCAGGGAGTAAAATGAGCCATGCTTTGTTTTTACCTTTTACTTTTGAGATGTGCAATTATCATAATTTCTTTCTTGTGGTACTATTACGTGTTAAACCTAATTACCTGATGAAGCTATAACATGAATATCTACGGGTTAAGAAATCATGCTTGAGATATTTTATCATGGGAAGCACTCTCCTATAGCTACAATACATATTTATTAAAAAAAATTTTAATGATTTTTATTTTATAAAATTAATTAATTATATGTTTATATAATGTATTTTTATTAGATTTTTTTGAGATGTTTTTGTATTTTTTTTTAAAATTTTTAAAATTACAAATAAATAGTAAAAAAAGAATAGTAAAAAGAATGTAAAAAAATTAAAGAAAAAATTTAAAAATATCTTAAAAAATTTTGAAAAAAATACATAAGATAAAAAATAGTTAATTAATTTTAAAAAGTAAAAAAATTAAAAAAAACAAAAAAAAAGTAAAAAAAAAAAAGAGGTAGGATGTAGGATAGCCTTTATTAGGTTTTAATTTGCTAGAAAAGCAAATCTTTACACATTGCAACCATGCAATGTTTTTCGTGGCTTCATTCAGAATAATCTGAGAAATTTTTTATATATACAATTTCAGACCAATTATTTAGTTGGCTTGCCCATATATATAGAAGGAAGATTTTCCTAAGCAATAAATATTACCATGATTCATGAAGCACGAGGTGTGTTATCTAAAGATGACGACTTGAGAATGAAATTACAAATATATTTATTTATTGATTACGACAAATACAACATTTGTATATATCCTGATTATCAATTAAAGATAAAGAAAAAAAAAGTTTAAAATGTATTCAAGGAGAAAAAGAAGAGAAGAAGAAGATAGGTTATGTAGCACGTCTTGGTGTGACATTGGTCTTTGGCCTCTCAAGTAAGAATATGCTAATGCTACTCTTTGAGTAACATAAATTGTTAGAATATATAAAGCCAAACTGTCACAATAACAAATAGAAGTCGACCATAATTGAATTGAATTAAGAAAATTTTTATGTTACTCATAGAATAATAATATTTTATGAGAGAGTGAATGATCTCGACTTATATAGGGTCCATATCTCTCTTATAAAATATTATTATTATATAAAATAACATATCTTATACTTTAAATTAAAACGTACGAGTTGGTTATGCATATATAATAATGTCGATTGATAATTAATTAAAAAAATAATTAGTTGTACTTTGATCAAGGGCAAAAGCTTGAGCCTCTATCAGTGGAAATTAAGTATGCCAATTTTTCCAGTCATTAATGTTCATTGATCAACGGGGATAAAGCACTCATTTTTCATCACAAGAAGTTTCTGGAGAACCTTAGGAACAATAAGTTAGTAAAAATCATAAATCGTTTGTTTAGAGTGTAAAGTAGCTATTTGACAAATTGATGAATTTCTGGACATTTTTAATTGGATTATAATTTGTACTTTATATATTCATAGTGCATATTCATGGTGAAAACAAAGGAAATGACAATTTTTATCCGAATGGAATTATAAAATCATGTGTATATTTAAACATTATTTGCTTAAACATGATAATGTGGGGAGGGGACCTTGTGGACGAAACATTATTTTCCACCTAGCTTAGCTCCAGTGTTCCCTTTTAGCTTGGATTATCTAAGATGGGTTTCAATCATCATTCAAATCCAGTATTATTTCTGTTGATGATTATTGCAGTTAAAAATAATGAAGACTATGACCTTTCAAAACCTACACCATCTGTGTTGTTAAGATTTGTTATGTAATTTTCTTTCGACACTCTCATTCTAATATATTTACATATATATTCACTGTGAAGCTAGCTAGGTCTTAGATCTATTGTAGTAAAAAGTTAAAGTGACCTCAGAGGATTTAAGGTATATTGAAGAACATGTGAATTTCAAAAGAGCTGTAAATACAGATACATGTTGCTATCTATTTTTGTTTAAAAAATTAAGAACATCAAATCGTAGGACAAAAAATGGGCTCACGTTACCATTCCTTGATAGCATAATATTTGCTTCCTAGGAAGACAGCTAGAGTGGTGGGGGAATGACCCATAAGGGTGTGCTTGGAATAACTCATTTGGTTAGGTAGAGATTGCCATAAACTCCCACCAAATGGTGTGGGATGGGGAAGCAACCCATGCTACGGGGTTTGAGGTTCCCAATCTTCCCTTGCCTTTTGTGCTGGTTTATAGTAGAAATTAAGCAAAGCTATTGTGGGACAAGTAGCCCATAATGTGTTGTGCTTGTGAATGGGGTACATAGATAGAATTGCCGACACCTGTGAATGGGTACAATTTTGGGTTATGTAGATCCCTTCCTACATCCGCCATCTAGAATGTGAATGCTACTGATACATTCTCAAGCAATGAAGGGGCAATGATGGGGGTAGGTGAAAAATTTAGCCTTTTGGCGGTCTAGCCTCTACCACATTACAAACTGTATGCATCCCCAAATTCCAATATTAACATTTCTACACTAATTACAGAGAAGAGAAAAGGCACATGAGTTTTGCCTACTAATTTCCTTGATTTAAAAGGATCGTCATTAGTGTTAAAACTTGGACCTGAAAATGTTGTTATTTTACGAAGAAAATGAATGAGATTTTCTAGACATAGAGGCTAAAAACAACAAGATTATACTCGTATTGGAAGTTCTACTTGCATTAGCATTCTCAAATTGTATGGTAAAAAAGGGACAATAAAAAAAATTAAATTATGCTTGTTGGTTATAAGAATGAATAATGATATTTATACCTTATTTCTTCTTATACCTCTTCTCATATTTATTATTATTATTATTTTAAAATATATTAGTAACTAAAAACAAAGTATAAAAAAATATGCATAAGTTATAATATAAAACATGGTTAGTTTTGACGAAATGAGGTACAGAACTAAGATGTGGCACCTACAACTGTTCCATCTGCTTGTTGACTTGATCGTCCTTGCCATTTCCCGATTTCTTGAGTAGCTGCCCAATCCTAATCTTGATTGGACCTTCAATTAACCAAGTGAAATGGTGTTGTTCATTCAAGTGTTTGGGTTGCGTTGTTGACATCTTTCTCTATGGTTTTGGGCTCGCCCTCTCCATCTACTTTTGCTTGCTCTGTCACATTCATTGATTAAGAAATTTTCATTTAGACCAAGCTTTTCTTTCAAACTCTATTTATAAACTACAGATAAATATTATATACAAATTTATCCAGTCAAAATCGAAAAGAGTTCTAACCTTATTCTCAGTGTCTTATTTCTGGGAAATTGTCCTGTGACAAAATTCCAAACATTGACTGTCCTAAAAATACTATTGATCAACTCTATCAGCTATTGAATGTTGGATCTAACAATAAATAAAAATTAATTCTTATTTAATTTTTTATATTTAATTTAAATATTACTACTTTAATAATTATTAATTAAATTTGTTGACTCGATACAAATTGCACCAGCGAAAAGAAAAGGTCAAAAACTAGGGTTGCTTCAAGTAGCAAATTGTGGCGGCGAAACTTCGCGTCCCTTACTTTTGGACACGTCGTTTTTTGTTAGCGGCTTCACTGCGCCGTATGCAGGAGCTTCACGTGACCTACTCCATCTCACAATGTCACGCGTCTTATTTTATGAGTACAAACACTCTCCAACACAATAACACTCCCATTTTTTTCACAAATGAGGCGCGTGCATCATACTCATACTTTCATATCATACTAATTTCAATTTGAACTTAATTCAAACTTCCCTGATTTTATTTTTATTTGATTTGTCGTGATTTTTTTAAAAAAAATTGGATTGCCTTATGTCTATGGACGGAGAGATAGAAGGGGTCCCACCCACCCACCGACCCACCCATCCAAAGGGGCAGCTGACAGGCAGCAGTTTCAACATCAAAGTTTGCTTATTTCTTCCGTCCTTCCTTTCCCTTCTTCCTCTCCCTTTCTCCCAAGTAACCAACAAACCCTCCTCCTTTTTCTAATTTTTATCCTTTGGACGGCTAAAGAAGTACAGCTGCCGTCTACCGTATTCCACGTCAACACGCTGCTCTTGCTGTGGGCCCCTCCTTTTTATCCTCTAAACTCTCTTCATTTTCTCCCGTCTTTTCCGTCGTTGCCGGGCCACCACTGTTTGCGCTTCATTTATTTCAACGTATGAATTTATGGCATAATCCACACTTGCATTTAACTATTTCGAATACAACTAAAACCCATATTCTCGAGAATCAGATACTTATATATGTTGAATTATAAGAAAATTAATTAACATTAACCGATCCAAACAAACTCGGATCTTTTTTCTTCCAACCTGGTTAATTTAGAGAAGAAAAAAATTAAAAACTAACTACTTTACAACAAAGGATATTGGTTATTGCTTTCTGATTGCTGGTGGGTACTGGGTGCTGGGTACTTGGTGTGAAAAATAAACGCACAACGCTAAATATTTAAGCATCTATGGGCGGAGCCAGGTTAAGATCAAGATTCAGAGCTCCTTTTGGCTGAAAATTAATCACCGAAAATGAACCCGAATCACTCTGGACCCCACTATAAAGCTCCACCGGCGCCGCCTCAAATCCCGCAGGATAATGCTGATTCACCAACTTGGCACTTCCACCAGCTTCAACAAATAAAACCGGGCTTGCCGGAGTAACCAGGTCCTTTACGGTGCCAGCAGCACCTCCACCAAATGCCATGTGCTGGGTAAGAAACGGGAACCGGTCACGCAGGCGAGTGATCTCACGCTGTGGCCCATCCCGGCTGGACGAGTCGACGGTGGTACTCTGGCTGGGACTCTGGTGGTTGTTAAGGTTTTCGTTTGGGAAGGGGAAGTTTATCTTGGCCTTGGAGCCACGGAATTGGGTAGCGGCAGCGTCATAGGCCCTGGCAGCTTCCTCCGCCGTGTCGAAGGTGCCCAACCAAACACGAGTCTTCTTGCCAGGATCTCGGATTTCGGCGGCGTATCGGCCCCATGGCCTCTTCCGGACACCTCTATAGTGGACGTCGTCTTTGGCATTGTTTGGTTTGTTGTTAAGAGTGATGAGCTTTTCTTTGACAGCCATGGTTGGGTTTCGCATATCCAGAGACGAGCACTTACGTGTGTTAGTGTATTCCCCTGGTGACAGTGGTGAGAGAGCTTTGTGGATTTATATAAATAGATAATATAGCAGGAAGTGTGAAGGAGCGTATCCGCGTAATTGAGAAAGAGAGAGAGAGCGAGTGAAAATTGAAAATGATGGAGGAAGGTGCAGTGGAGTGGAGAGAAGTAAGGGTTTGACTGTGGAGATGCGCCGCCCAAAGGGAGCTGGAGTAAATGGAGTTGGGGGGTACGTGGCATGGGGAATTTCGAGACAAGCGGCGAGACTGTTCATGTGTGCCGGCTTTTAACGTATGGGGCCGTTATTTCGGCCCACATTGGCCTTCACGCTTCATCCCTCATCTTCAAATTAAAAACCGTTATTGACAAGAAAGCCCTGCAAGTAGTAAATTATTATAAATTAAGAGGGTATTGATGGTATAAATTGTGAATTATGAAGAATATCAGCGATAATAATCTTGAAACGTGTTATATGGGGATTGGGGGTGAAAAGGAGGAAGGAGGACGGAAGTAAATCCCTTG
>JASKGM010034326.1:7683-24535 GCA_034509205.1 Ceratonia siliqua
AATGAGGAATAGAGAGAGAGCACAAAAATATTGGGCTTGCTTAAAACGATTTTCGTTTTATTATTTTTAAAATAATTTTTTAAAATAATTATAAAAAATAATTTTATAGGATAAAAAAATTAAAAATTCGTTTGGGTAAAAATATTTTTATAAGTTGTTTTTGGTGTTTTTTAAAAAACAGATAATAAAAATAAATCAAAATATAAAAAAATTATTCTTTATTTTTTATTTTTTAGTCATTATTTTTAAAAATATTTTTTAAAAAACAAATGATGAAAACACTTATTCAAATAAATTTTTTTCTGATAAAACAAAAATATAATTTTTTAAAACTGTTCTAAACATGTCCTATTGTTTTCCACGATTATTGCACACAATTTGAATCATGCTTTGGGTACCTTAATTTCAATTTTGAGGCACTTAATTGACTTAACAACTTGGAAAATTCTCAGCATAGATTCGACTTATCAAAAAAATTAGTAGATTAATCTAATCATATATAGGTATATATATATACTGATATTACATAATATTGATTGAGTTCAATTAATTTCTTTAGATTCAACGCAACAAACTTGAACAAGCTCAAATATCAAAATTAGGGTTATGGAAGAGCTCCAGCACCAACATGAGACAACTGCAAGTGACATCTACATCCCACAAATAATAACTTGAATAACTGCTTCATTGAATCACACTGCTTTTTACGAGGCCATACAAGAATTTCAAAGAGTGTTCTATATATAAGGGCTCCTGAAATATGTCTTGAGGTAATGAATATCTGTTCTTGAACTATGAATTTCACTGATAGTATAACTTTTGAATTAAGTACTGATTTGATCGTTAAAAACTCCAACTTTATCTCCAACTAAGAATAGACTCGTGTTACCTTAGAGATCGATTTTCCTCCACCGTAGCATTGACTCTTCCATAGGCGTTAGTTTAGGACTAATCTTTATCACCATATACATAATTATTTCATAATTAACTTAATCTACTTATAATATTTTATAATGGGAATGTACATTTGAATTTCTTCCCGACAAAAAGTACTAGGTTAAGTGGTTGAGATCCAAGTCTTAACAAACGTTGTCAATGTTTCAAGTATGTTTCTTTCCAATCATGGAAGTATGGAAGGCTAATGAGTCACGCAATTTCATGCATTTCAAGTAAATATTTGGCTGCTAGAGTACCATAGAAATTAACAAATTTCATTCTTGGTGGAGTGCTAAAGAAAAGTATAAGTCTTAACTTATACAATTCTCTCCCCAACTTTATAATCTTAAAGTTTAAATTATGATTATCTCTTTCATTTTATGTTTTTAAAAAACTCTACCTTAATTACTTAACTAGGTTAAAATTTGAAGAGTTAGGGCTTAAAAAAATTTATTCTTCTAAATATACCAAACTTCTGTGACAAATGAATCATTTAAAATCGTCTAAAGAAAAATTATCTTCAATTAACACTTAAGTTAACCTAAAAATATCATATATATACTAAGAAAACAAAAAATTCTATTTTAATACTTATCAGAAATAGTATGGTTATAAATTTAATACTCTACAAATTTCTTATTTCACTTTATGATTTCATTTTAATAATAATACCATAACATTTGTCGGAAGTCCTACATTATACAAACTTCTTTTGTTATATATATATATATATATATCCTTGAATTTATGCTAAAAAAATAAGCATAAAATAAAAATTTTATCAGACAATATACGTGCCTTGAACACAAACTTAATAACAAAGAATCCTAGAATAGGTAATTTTAAATTAATCTTAAATTTTGCTGATGCACATTCAAAATATTGTGCCAAACAGTGGCTGGAGCTGGCCGAGTTCAATTTGACTTTCTGAACAATTGATGTTTGTGTTTGGGACAAAGAGAAAAGTTGAAGAGAAGGGATAGTAAATTGTGTGTTTGTTTTGCTTCCAAACACAAACCCACCTTCCCAAAGGTATAATAATTGGGGGCAAGCTGTTAGAAGTTAGTTTTGTGACCCACCTTGATGAATCATCAAAATCATATCACCAAATATATATCCATTGTCAATATTGATATGGTGCAGATTAGGTAAATTTTCTGTTGTCCTAATCCCACCCTCCCTTCTTCATAAACCATCCATGTGATGTGATTGCCTTCTATAGAGTTCTATACTCAAAATCACATACACATTGTGCATTTGGCTATGGTAATTTTACACAGAGTTCTATATTTTAAGATCTTTTGAGTCGAAGATAGTTACATAGATATTTGATTTGAGGGACTGAATAAGCTAGGTTCATTTTATATATATTATTTAAATTTTTTATTGTTAAATATATTTTAAAATTCATGACATAATTTTATCAGATGTCTCCAATAATATTATATTTAAGAACAACGCTTCATAAAATTTTTTTTTAGTACCTTAAATAATTTTAAAAATTGTCTCACGATAGCTTTTGAGAAAAAATGGTTAAATCTTAAAAGATATTGTTATCAAATATGATATTTTTTTTTATAAAAAATATAATTTACTCATAATTGATTAGTTGAATTATAAATTAAAAATTAAAGTAAAAACTTCATAATTACCCTTTTAAGTAATTAAAATATATATAAAAACTATTGTAATCAATATTCTTGTTATTACCCAAACAAAGCTTTATGATTTTAGCTGCATGAAATGTTGTTGAAGACAATCAGACTTGAAAGCCAGAAAATGATGTGGGAATAAAGTACTTAATTTGGAAACTTAACAAAACAAGTTGATTATTGTGCCTTCTTTGCATCCAATTATGTCATTGGATTGAGTGTTTCACTTTGTTGCTTCCTTCTGAAGGAAAGAACAGAAAAGATAGAGCCTCTGTCTCTTTTTGATACAAACTTCTTGTCTATGCCAAAAAATGAGACTGAAAAAATTAAGACTTGAACTCTTAACTATTTAATTATAATTTACTTAAAAACTGAAATTATTAAATAAAAATATATGATTGATTTTATTAATATATTTGAAAGAATAAAAAGACAGAAGTTACTCTTTTCTGTCGTTAGTGTTTGGCATAGACTATTTTTTTATCTATGCAAAAAAAAAAAAAAAACGGGTCCACTAATTAGGAACTAATTAAGAGAATGAATGTTGTAAGAATTGAACTCTTAACTACATCATATTCAACTCTAGAACTTAAGATGAAAAGTCATTATTGATTTTATTAATATGTTTAAATGAACAAATGGACATAAATTTCTTTGTTTGTTGATAGTGTTCGACACAAACTAACCCTAGCTGTGTCAAAAAAAAAAATTAGTCCACTTAGGGACTGAACTAGGAAAATGAATACTGTAAAAATTGAATTCTTAATTACTTGATCTTAATTTAAGCAAAAAAATAAAATGAAAACATGTCATTTATTTTATTAATATCATGCAAAAATATCTCTCTCATTATTTTATATATAGTGAATTAAGAGCAGGTGTCCCCTTAAAAAAACGTTATCATATATATATACACATATCACATAATTGTCCCCTCTAAAATTTTTATATTGACTTTTATATTTTACAAATATATCACTCACTTAAGAGTTTAGTGCTTGTGTTTTTGTTAAGTATTTACTATTTTGTTCCTTTTAATATTTTTTTGGTTATGTCGGTGACACCATCTATGACTAAAAACCCATTAAACATATATAACATCTTATATACTTATAGGTTAGGTTCAGTTTAGGTTTTGATCAATATGTTCAGATTCTCATATTCTTTAATGTTGCATTTTGCCCCCAAACATTGCATGTTTAGGGTTTAGCTTCACTAATTGGTTACCATCAATCATTTAATTTGAGATATGATTTTTGGTAAGTGAATTGGAATGATCCTAATTAATTAAACCTATTGGTAGAAGATATTATAATTATTATATTTGCAGAAAATGTCATGTTGAAGTCTTCTGAATAATTTGTTTGCCTTTTTTACAGTTAAAACTCAATATCATATCATGAATCATTTTTCCTAGAATATATATTTTTGCAGCTTTGCTAATAATCTTATTCTTGGCATGTCTTAGTTGGCTGACAGCTAGACTTTGTCCATTAGTTAGAGATCACCAACAAGAATCTAAGATTTCTTTTTTTTATTGACAGATTAAAGCATGGCAAATTAAACTAATTATATAATTATTATTATTTTGATTGTCAAAAATATTTCAAATTCTTAATTTGATATTTAAAATATTTACGTGGCTCAACATGGAGAAAATTATTTTATTAATAAAATACACATTAAAGAATCAAATTGAGAAAAAAAATATTTTGAATATCAACTTAAAAACTTGAAAATCTTTAAAGAACTACAACAATAATTTAGTGTAAACAAATATATATGAGGATCATTTGTGGTGCTTATTATAGACAAATATCTCATACTTATTGTTAGAGTATTAGTATAAAATAAAATAAAATAAAAAAATTTTAGCTATCAAACTAGGATGTTTTTTAAAAGCTTTAATTGAAACGTGTTAAATGATCAAATAAGAGCAAGGTACCAATGCCTTATTACATGAGCTTTTTAGAGGCTTAAATGGAAAAAAATCTAGCATTACCATTTTGCCAAGGGAGTGTTACTCTTATCGTGTTATGTGACGTTTCTTTTGATGTATTTTAGTAAAAAGACACCATGTGACGAGATTAAAGTGACAATCACATTATGCGAGAATAGTGCTAAACTTATTATCCTTAAATGACCATTACTTCACGAATAGTTATCGCCTATAAATGAGTCAGGATCAGGATCTATCCACGAGCACATAAACAACCACAATTGCGTCATGATTGGATTGCAATCCTTTGTGAATGGGCTTTTATATGGCTATGAAGAGCATGCATAAGTAGCTAATCAACTCAAAATTAAGTACATTTCTTTTATAGTTTTTTTTTCATATTTTTTAATTGCTATAATTATTAATAACATCTTTGAAGCATAAACACTTCAAAATATGAATGGTATCCGAATCTAATATATGTTAAATATTGATATCATACATAATAACATTTCAAAATTTATGTATCTATGCTTTTTAACCTCTGGTCCAATGAATTGCCAGAATATATAATGCAAATGAGAACACCAATTTGGTGCTAAAAGTAAAAAGTAAGTTAGCTACACACACTATATTTAGAAAACAAATTCTAAGTTTACACCAAAACTGCCCCTACTCTCTTGTACCTAATCTTCATAAATAATAATAATAATGAAACAAGGTCCTCTCAACTAGCTCTAAATTTACAGACATAATAAACTTACTAAACATTATATGACCTATAAATTCACCTTAAAACTCTAAACATATTTGAATTCTATCATATATTTATGGTATCAAGCGTTTATGATTATATCAAAAGTTATAATTATAATTAGGGTATGTTTGAATGGGCTTAAAAAAATATTTTTAGAAACGTGCTTTAATTATAAGAATTTTTATTAGAAGTAGAAGTTATTTTACGTTTGAATATAATAATTGAAAAAAAATATTTTTAAATTATAAAAATTATTTAAATATAAAAATATAAAAATACTTTAACTGATAAAATTGAGAGGGGATGAATGATTCACAACGAAGAACAGAAGGGATCAATGGCAAAGTTAAGTACAAGTCATAATTAGTAAAATATTAAAAGAATATTTTTATCTAAAAAATTTTATTAAAAGATGATAATTATCTTCTCTTTTATTTATTGCATAAGCTTTTATTTGAAATTATAATTTTTAACTTGAAAAAAAATCATTTTGTGCTTTCACTCAAAAAGCACTTAAAAATATTTTTTTCAAAAGAAAAAAAGCTCATTCAAATAGGTCATTATTAAGAATGCAACTTTATTTATTTATAATTTTTCAAAATCATATTAAATATGAGAAACTCTACTCATTATAATTATTACGGGTAGAGATATTAAGCTCAATAATTTTAAGAGACTACTAACCTAATAACTAACAATATATGTAGTAATTATCAAGTTCCTTCTACCGTAAAAATCTTAACTTTTTTTTTTTTTCATTGGCAATAATTTATTTTGTATTTTATTCTCTGAAAGTACACCATGAACAATAGGATATGATTTTGCATCATGTGATTTGGGCCGGGCTTAATTTAGTTTAATGGACTGCCCAACCCCAAAAAATGTAATTTGGAATTTCAAATTGGGCTCAAATTAAAATCTAAGCAGGCTCGAATCTTTTGTGATACAAATGGATCTAACTAGGTCTTAGAGTAAGAGTAAGCTCGGCCTAGCTCAAGATTTATTTTAAATTTTTTGGTGTCAATTTAATTTACAGAAAATTCGTTATTTAATCTCTTGTTTAGTTTTCAAAATTATTTTTTTTCATGAACAAAAGTTAGTTCAAATAAAAAATTGAATTCCGAACAAGCAATTTAAAAAAAAAAAGGAATATTATTTAGGGGTGCCATTTTGAGATACATATTTTTACATGGTGCCCCATAAATATACAAGTAAATGTAATAATGTAGTAAATATACAAGTAACAAATTTCAATATCTTACTATGTATTATACTATTATGTGGACAGAAATTAAAATGTAGTGTGATATAATAAATGTAATCATGTAGATAGAAATGAAATGAATTTGTGAAATTTATAAAAAAGAAATTGTGAGTAGGGTTATTGGTTTATTTTCTCACACTCAAAATATGAAAAAATTATTTATTTGTGCCTAATAGGACACCATATTCTTATATAATATCAAACATTGTTCAATTTTTTTTATAAAAAATAATGATTTATTTATAAAAAATATATAATTATTATATTATGGTTATGATTTAAATAAATTTTTTATAACCACTTTTTTTATAAATGAATAATCATAATTTTAATAGAATAATTATTTTTTATAAAAAAAAATTGAACATCGCTTCACACTATGTAAAAGTATCATAACTTCAATTTTTTAGTGTCTCGTAATTTTCCTTAAAACATGGGAATATAAATTAAGCAAGTAATTTTATTAAGATTCATATTTTTTTCTCAAAGACAAACGGTGATCCTTAATGAGCATCTTTCTTTCTTCCGCTTTTTATATTCATGCAATAGTAATATTTTGAGTATTTTTTTAAATTTTTTTTATTTTTTGATTTATTTTTTATTTTTAAAATTTTTAAAATTATTTCTTAAAATAAAAATTAAGAAAAAAGTTACTTGTAGAACTGAAAGCACCTTCTTTAATACGACTGAACTCTACACTCGTCTGCGAGATACGGTGGTTTTGTCTTCAGATCTGAAATCTACCGCTGACAAGATTACAACGAAAGTCCCTAAATTTCATCAAAGTTCGAATTTTGCTTCTTGATTTGTATATCCTATATCTGGGTTTCATTTTCTGATATTGCTATCGTTTCAATTTTTCCTCTTTACCCAATAAAATTAGAGCAATGTCTTCGTTTCTACACCAAAGATCAAGTATTCATAACCCATTTTCGAAATCACCTGTTTCTCCTCGTTCATCCTCGAATTCTCAAAGACCCATGTCGATTTTCAGCCCCATCATCCTTCTAGTCCTGTTGTCTCTCGTGGTGTTTATTGGCGTCTTCTCGCCCTGGGTGGGCAAGCCGGAAGGTATCTTCTTAACTACCAAGCCGGCAATTTCGAAGTGGCGTCACTACACATTGGCACAAGCATTGCCATTTGTGGCCAAGAATGGGACTGTGATAGTTTGTATTGTGAGCCAACCCTACTTGCCTTTTCTCAGCAACTGGTTGATAAGCATCACAAGGCAAAAGCACCAAGACAAGGTGCTTGTCATAGCTGAGGACTACGCATCACTCGATAAGGTCAATGAGCGTTGGCCTGGCCATGCTGTACTCATCCCGCCTGTGCTTGATGCTGAAGCTGCCCATAAGTTCGGTTCTCAGGTAAAATTACAATTTGATTCATTTACTTCTACCTTTTCCAGTAATAAGCACTTGATAGTTGATATTGATTTTATTAAAGTTCTGTTGTGACTCAAAATGCTCATTCGTGATCTGGGTAATTGAATTCATGTCACTATTACTGCTGTTAGTAACCTAGCTGATTTTTTATACTTTAACTCACCGTTTTAATTGTGTAAATTTAAGACACAGAATTGCTGATTTACTATGCTATTATGCCGGGCTTTGCCGAATTGTACGGAAGCATACCTCCAGTAAATTCTACGTGTTTAGCATCACTTGTTTTGTTGTTAAGCAAGTATTTATGCAGTTCTTAAGCACTAATTTGTTGTGATATTAACATTCCCCCCCTCCCCCCCGGGTCTCACATTGTTTCCTGTTGTAATGAAGACAGAGTTCCTAGGATCTTAGAGTAAATAGCTTTTGCTTTTACCCCTCTTAACAATATAAACACAGATCTGTTTATGTCTGCAATTGAATTAATTATTGTATCCATTCCCATATATGGTACTGAATTTCAGAATCAATACTTGTTCATTTCCTTGTCTAGGGTTTTTTTAACTTTACAGCTAGGAGGCCACGCCATCTACTGCAGATTTTGGAGCTTGGATACAATGTTATGTACAATGATGTTGATATGGTTTGGTTGGCTGATCCATTTCCTTATCTGCAAGGGAATCATGATGTGTACTTTACAGATGATATGTCTACTGTAAGTATGCCAATATAACTTTATTTTCTTTTGTGCTTCATGTCTTTTTTATATATGTTTAAACAGTGAGAGCTAAATCTATGCCTGACACTTGTTTTCTAGTATAATATTTTTATTGTACTTACAACATGAGGAGTGACTCTAATGGTTGGATACTTTTCTTAAATATTTAACTCTGGAATTTATAATTTTAGCTTTTGTGATTTGACAGTATGATAAGCAGATGATCTGTTTTATTACATTAGCTTTTGTGATTTGTTAGACAAAAGGAAGTACATTCTTACTGGAGTGCGGCTCAAAATGAATCTTACTTTCACTATATCTTTGTCTAGATGCATTTTGAATGCCAAATTAATTCTGCTTGCTGTTTATACATGGTCAATAACTGCATTTGTCTGGCCAAAAGAAGATTACATTATTGAATCAGATAAATTTTGACCTTAAGACATAGGATCTATCTTGCATCATGCCCCCCCCCCCCTTCCATATATGTTGATTTATGCTTAGCACTTGGACGAAGATAATGTTTGCAGAAATTAAAATTACAACACTATTAATTGGCAGTGTGTGTTCTGATTTAACTTTTTCATTTTCCTTTTTACCTAATACCTGAGAATGAAATATATGTAGATATGCAATAATACATCCTAAGATCCATGACATTACTCAAAGTAGTCATGTTGAAGTTCAATTGGTATACATTTCCTACTTATCTGGTCCTGAGAATAGATATATGTATTTAAATAATATCAAAGACTTGGGTGTCATATCAGGTGGCGACATACTAGGGACATGCTGATGTCCCCTATGGTGCATCCACAAGATTCTAGTAAACAAGGCTCTAATTTCTTTTTTCTTTTTTCCCTTCTGAAAATATGCTGTACTTCTAGAGTCTATTGTAGTTCGGTTTTCTTCTTGTATTATTGATTTTCTTTTCATTTTTTTATACGGCCAGATCAAACCATTGAACCACTCTCATGATTTACCACCACCAGGAAAAAAGGGGCGCCCTTACATATGTAGTTGCATGATTTTCATGCGCCCTACTGATGGAGCAAAGCTGGTTCTGAAAAAGTGGATTGAAGAACTTCAGATTCAACCATGGTCTAAGACCAAGAAATCTAATGATCAGCCTGCTTTTAACTGGGCTTTGATGAAGACAGCTAAAGAGGTTTGTTACATACTTATATTTGTCTTATAGGCTTCAGTATAAATCCTATCTACAATTAATATAGTTTTTAAAGTTTTTCATTTCTTTTTGTTTCAAGAATTGGTAGTTCAACTGGTATGAAACTTATACTTGATTGCTTATTTAAGTGCGAGTTCTAGCCATGACAAAGGGTTAAATCACTCTAAACATTCTCCCTAGAAGATTTATTTAAAACAAAAAAGAATTTCCGAGGATGATTCTTTTTGGTTGATCTTCATCAAGAATGTGATGTTTGCCAATATTTGAATGCCACTTTAGTTGTCTCAATTATGTTGAAGGCTCTTAATTGACATCAAATTTTGTGTTTAATGACCGCCTAGCTCTTTCAATTGCTGTTAGTTCGTAGTGAATCTTGTCTGATTAAGTTATTTCCAACATAGATCAAATAAGATTGGCTTAACTTATGATTGACTTATTTTCTCTGTCACCTGCAGAGGAACCAAAAAAAGACGGGGAAAAAAGCTGTGATTGTATTGAGTCATGTGTTTAGCTTTTCTATATTAAATTTTGGTCATATGAAGGGGTATACTATACTTGGTACGAGGTCACTTGTTCTGTGCTTTGCCTGGAAAATCTTGCTAATGGACTTATGTTATATGATGGTAGTGTAGTAGTACTATACCATGGATGTTTGTGTTCAATGAAGAAAAAACAATAGATTTGCAGTTTCCTGTCTGAACAGAAAAGCAGAAAACAGGAACTAGTCTTTCATATCCATTCTCAGCAAAATGAACCTTTTGTTTTCTCCATGTGAAACAATGACCCTAGGACTTTTGTCATTGGAGGGAGGGGTTTTGCAGTGGTACATTATAAATAACAGTCCACTGGACATTGTGTACTGCACTTCTCATCTTTGTCATTTTGGTCCCCAAATGTTATAGGTCTGCTTCAATGGTTCTCAGATGTGTACTGAAAGCTTGAATCCAAGTCTCATATAATAATCAGTATAATATTATGATTCAGTACATTTGTTGCCAAGAGAGAGTTAGTGGATTTACTTTTAGAATATCTAAAATGTAGATGTATGCTAGTCTTTTCTTCATGACTTTATGTCCATGACTTTCTGCAGGTGGATCTCTACCTGCTGCCTCAGCCTGCATTCCCTACAGGCGGATTATACTTCAAGAACAAAACATGGGTTAAGGAAACTAAAGGCATGCATGTTATAATTCATAATAACTATATCATAGGTTTTGAGAAGAAGACAAAGCGATTTCGTGATTTTGGCCTCTGGTTGGTGGATGATCATGCCCTTGAGTCCCCTCTTGGTAGTTTATGATTCTCTGGAGATACATGCCTATTGCTTGCTTTGATCCAAGCATTTTGATTCACATCTTGCATCCATCTGATTTGCTCGTCTATCCTCCTTCCATGGCGCATTTTGACTGAAGAAATTCTAACTGTAGCTGCAACCGCACTCCATTGGCTTAATGATGATGGTTTCTGAAGGACTGTGTTGAACATCAGCCATTCATGGGTTGGAAAGTTAGTTTCTTCTCAGGGGAAGTGAATTGGGACGTTGGTACAGCAAATCCATTCTGTATCAAGTGTTTCCACTGCTTGGTCTGGGGCCATTTTAGATTACCCCAGTATTTGTTTTCATTTTGACAAAGAGGTGGTTTCAACTTTCAACTGGTAGATTTTGTTTGGTTCCTGAAGTTGTACTTTATGTTGTACGATTATTTGGAATTTTTGCCAAGTCAATTAGCACATCTGAAATATCTTTTTTGTTTTTGATGTAGGATATTTAGTTATTGAGCAGTCTGTGAATATGCAAGCCACCATCTGTGATCTAGTGGTAAGATATTTGGATAATTTACACTGGGTTTTAGATTCAGTTATCTGTACTGTCATTTAAAGAAAAGAAAATGACGCAAGTCCTTGCCAGGGACAGCTATCCGCGACATGACCGCATCTGTGACATGGTTTTTAAGATTTTTAAAACAAAAAAAAAACTTTTTGTTTTGAGAAGAACATGGACATTCATCCGGATGAACAGTTACAACTTACTCCACTGTCCGATCATGTTTTTTAATGAGACATGATGGGATCCCAACTCTCCTACCAAAGGAATTAGAATCCTCTTGTATTAAGGGAATGTAATATTATCTTAAGAGAGAGATAGAAATATTAAAATTTTCATGTTAAAGAGAGAATATAACACTGTAAAGAGACAAATATAATGTAAATAAGTTTATAGTTGATGAGTATAAGTGGAACTTATTAATTAAATTGTAAGTTTTATATATTGTGTTTATTTTTTTTTTAACATGATTGTATCATATTTTTAACATGAGGTGATTTTAATCTTTACAATATATGGATCAATTACTTAATTGGTGAGTTGTATTTATATTTATTATTTATAATTTTTATATATATTATATCTATATTTTTTTAATATAATAATGTTATATACATGAGAGGATAAAATATAAATAGATGTAATTTTACAATTAGTTTATTTTAACGTCATAAAATGTACTAATATAATTACTATGACAAAACTGTAAAATTCATATGCCTAAAACAAAACTAAATCATGATTTCAAGGTCAAGACTTTTGAAGCAAAAAGTTATTCTAATAAAATGCATCAGATTTCATACCTCATAAAATTAGTCTTAAAATAGATTTATTCAATTGAGTCTTATAAGCTTGACTAAGAAGATATGATTTGAGTTGATGAGAAGATTAAATTGGTAAAAAAAAAAGAATAAGCAAAATACTAAATTAATAGAAATTGAAAGCCTTTATGTTGTCATAAAATTTAATTTACGTATTTTATGAGATTAATTTATTTAATAGATGTATAAACTTTTTTTTGTGAAATTCTTTTTCATTGTTTAACACTTATTATTTTTATTAAAAAAATAAAAACAAAATATAATACATGTCAAAATGGGCCAATTCCCAAGGTAGTCATTTTCGGCCCAATTAACCCGTATAATAAGGGGGTCATAGGTCAGTTTGTTTAACTGTGAACTTGTATAGTTGAATTTGGGTTTAACTTTCTTAACTTTAAAAACCGGGTCGGCCAATCAAGCCATCATGGATAGAGCAAGGCCTTTTGTTTTGGGCCAAGGAGCAAGGCCCTTTTGACACTGCTAACTAAAATGTCATTGTGGGAGCCAGTCACTTCCTCAAGGAAGATTTTCCTTTCTTTATATTAAGAGCTTTGGGTTTAAATTTATGCATTTGAAGATTCATAACTCAACTAATCATATCTATATCTATGTTATTAAATTCAAGATATAAGAAAATTTTCTAGGAGGTTGAATCCTTTGAGAGGGTATGGAGATATGTTGTCACTCTTCGTGTAGAAAATAACTTAAGTGTTACAGTAATATCGTATTCGAATCAACCATACTACTGTGATTCGATTCGCGTCACGTGATGTTTCATTAATGCTTTTGGGTTCAAAATGTCACGCGGTCCGTCGACAATAGTATAGTACATTTACTCCCTGCTATCAAGTTTCTTGTATTTTTGTTAAGTTTGTATTTCTAGTGAGATGTGTTGTATATTTAATTAGGACCTTTGTGATAGTGTTTAGGATGTGTATTGCCTCTTGTTTTCGCCTATTTAAGGTTATTTTTAAAAGCATCACATAGAATCGTTTTTGTATTATTCTACGAATGTTTTTGTTATCTTCAGGCTAATTGCCTGTTTATCTCATGTGTTGGTAAAAAATAAAAATAAAATGTAATTACATATGAATTTAAGTAAATCGTTGATGTAGGGGCATATAAAATAAAAGAAGATACAATACATTTTTTTTTTGTTACAAAAGAGCCTTGTATGTTGAGAATTCCATAAAGAGAGAATAGTGTGGATCAAATTTTTGACGTCAAAATTTTCAAGTACTTAAAATCAGAAGAAGTGTTATTAAATTTACAATTCATTGACTGCTTTTAATAATTGTGGAAATTGTAAAAAAAAAATTGTGAATAGACATGATTTATAAAAAATAAGTAAACCAATTCAATTATAAATAGATATATATGCATGTTAAATTTATTTTTTAATATGATTATTTTTAACATATTTATATGGTTATTTATAATTGAATTAATTTGTCCATCTTTTAAGGAATAGATTTACCTAAGAACTTTGTGTGAACATGTAAAAATTGGAATTAGGGCAAAGGTAGCACTGTCCATTTTGAGTTCGATCCGATGAATTGGCCTGTTTTTAGAAGGTTAGGGTTTTGAAAATTAAGGTCTGAATTTAAGTGAGCCTATGAATACTTAACTCGAGGAGGGCCGAGTTTGGCCCGTTGACTCAAGTTTTTATTTTTTTAATAATTTTTAATTTTTTATCTTAAATAATATATGAATGTGTTATAATATTAAAAATATCATTCTTTTTAGATGATAGACGAAGATGATCTTAAGACCATATAGATGTAACATCTAAAATAGATTCAAATGCCATTGTTGAAAATGATACTTGATAAATGTTTTAATTAATAATATTAGGTAGGATAATTTTATGATCTTATTATTATTATTATTTAATTTGTACTTATTTTTTATTATGAATTTATTTTTGTTGGTATACACTTGTTTTGAATAACTTATAATATATTTTTGTTAATTTTTATAATTAATTTTTGTGTATTCTATTAATTTTTATTAACTTTTTTATACATATCCTTTTAAGTTCGTTTGGATCTTCTTAAGTACTAAAACTCTAGAATTTCGAATTAAAGCTTTTAAATAGATTCTCAACAAATAAAAAAAATCCAACCTAACTTGACCTTCTTTGTTGACCTGACCTGATTATTTTAATAATACTAAGCAAAGGTAATTTCGATTCAAGATTAATCATATGACATAACATATTCATCCATTTATTATAAACAATCACAAAAAATTATTTTGTTTCTGTCTAAATATAACTGATCATATTGATCGGATATGCTTTCAGGGGAAAGCCAATTTTGTAAGAAGGATTTATGATTGGGCATATGTCATTGGCTATAAGCCTATAATGTCTGTGCTTTGGGAGTCTTTATCAGCAACCACTGTTGCGAAGTGCATACTTTCTGATTGAGCCAAAAAGTAATTATATGATTCAGACTTAATTTAATATAATGGGCACAGTGGCTGAAGCTGAAAGCCACCAACTCACTTTAATTAATTATAATAAAATAAAATAAAATTGCTTTTCAAATTGGTCTCTGCCCCTTTGGCTGTAATGAATCTTTAGTGGGTCCATTGGTATCTTTGAGAAAACCACATTCTCACATGTGGTGCTTGTTGGGAGTACACGTCATAAACACCAACCATCTTAATTTAGAGAAATTTTGAGATAAATTAACGTAAGGTATAAATTAACTTAATTATAAATTAATTAATTAAATATGAAACCTATATTTAATATATATGTATATCTCTTTATTATAGATTTAGTTTATTATATTTTATAAATTTAATGTTTCAAAATTTTATCATGTTTCAAAATTTTTTTGAACACATAATTAACATAAAAAATTATATATATATATATATGTATGAATGACAAAAACATTTTAGAGATCAAACCCATGGAGCCCAAATATCACATATTTATGTATATTTATTATAATGTTTTTTAAGATATATCCTATTGATATATTTGAATACTTTTTTATTTTTTTTAATTATTTTTGTTTGAACTTTGAATGTTATTTATATTTTTGTGAATTTTTCTCTTTTTTTAGATTTTCTTTAATTTTTTCATTTTTTTAAAAAGATTTATGCATTATGCTTTAAATTTTTTTGAAATAAAATTATAAAAATAAATATTAAGATGCATCGATCCTCCTAAATATAATTTACCAAACATCATTTATTATTGACCTAATATATATATATATTAGACAAAATTTATCTATAAAAAAATAAATAAATTTAATAATAAATAATCATATAAACACATGGACCCATTTCTAATATGCTACGTCAATTCATAATTATATTTCTCTACTTATCTTGTTTGACTATATATACATAAAAATTCATCTATATTTGAAAATCTAATCAAAACTAAATTAATAAAAATGTGTGATGTACAATGTAGCACTATCAGTCTATCAATCACCTGTTCACCACGTCATCCAGACCATGGATGCACCAATGAGTAGGCCATTGTTATTCTATACTCATGAGTATCCCTAGATTTTTATTTTTTTTAATTTTGTTTTTTTAGTTTTTTTAATTTTTTGTAATTTTTATTTTAAGAAATAAGTTAAAATAATTTTAAAAAAATTTGAAAAAAATTAAAAAGCATTAAAAAATATTAAAAAAATTTATATAAAACATTAATAAAAAATAACTCAAAAAACATAATAAAAAACTAAAAAAATTTAAAAAAAATCTTTTGATTTTGTTTTAATTTTTTTTAAATTCTTTTAACTTATTTCTTAAAATAAAAATTTTAACAAAAATTTAAAAACAAAAATTTATAATTTTAAAAATTAAAAACAACTCCCCTACTCATGAGTAGGGGAGGAACCACCCAATGAGTATTGTCAGGACGGGCGCGTTAAGTTGGCCTTTTTCATATTATAAGAAAATAGATTAGGTCGCGTTAAATTTTTTTTATTAAATTTTTATTTAAAATTTTTAATTTAAAATTTTAAAATTTTATGACTTAAGTAAGTTTAAAATGATCTAATTAAAAATTAATAAAATATAAAAATTAATAAATATATATTTTAAATTAATTAAATTATGATTAACAATATTTAGTGTCTTTGGTCTTTTCCTTTTTTATCATAAACAATAAAAATTTGTAAATGATTGAAATTAAAATGCATGGCCTAAACTGGTTCTAAATATCTAGTGTTGATTTATATGACATAATTATTATAATTAAAAAATTTTAATAAGTCATAATGGTGTAAAATATATCTTGCCCCTAATTGTTTAATATCGTACCATTTAAATCAAATCACATAATAAATAAACTAAGCTTATAAGTTATATCCAAATTATTGGAGCGAATGTATAA
>JASKGM010034367.1:0-24527 GCA_034509205.1 Ceratonia siliqua
CATCCAAACTGTCCCTAAGTTATTAACTTAAATAAATAAGTTTTCAACACAATTTGAAATGACTCTTACTAATTTAAAAGGGCTTTCATGTCCTATAAGTGAAGATAATGGAAGAAATAACACATTTATTTTTTGAAAAAAGGAAACTCTTAGGTATTCAAAATTTTTTTTTAAAGGGATTGAGAAGTTCAATTAATACTAAATTTGAAACTTTTTTATAATATTATTTAAAAATTACAAAAAATAAACTTGTAATACTTTCAATCTTTATTATTCTATTGTGTTATTGACTTATTGTGATAGATTCGTTATTATTCTTGATATCTCCTTATTTTTTTACTGTGATTCAGTTATTGAATACTATAGAGTATAAAATTTTATAATTTTTTTAACTTTTCAAGTATTGCAAATTTGTAATATATTATACAAGAGAAATTCTAACCTAGGGAGGTAGCTTCGAGTTTTTAATTTTTTTTACTTTTTAATATTAATAAATTATTATTTATATCATATATTTTTAAAAAAATTTTTTAAAACGTTTTTATATTTTTTAAAAATACTTTTATTTGAATGAATAGTATCAAAAAAGTTATGAATGAATAGTACATAAAAGATATAAAAAAATTTTAAAAAGTTTTTAAAAATTTTTAAAAATTATATGACATAGACAATAATTAATTAATGTTAAAAAGTAAAAAAAATCAAGATAAAAAATTAAAAAAACACTACATTTTGGTGCCGAGAAGTATGCTGCACCATAGTATGCACCATTATACAATCAATTGATTTAGTTTCGTACATTTATAGTATTTTCTAAGCTATTCCAATAGTAGCCATACTCTTGTAGTAGCATTTTATTTTTTTATTTTTTTATAATTTTTATTTTAAGAAATAATTTAGAAGAATCTAAAAAAATATTTTTTTACTTTTTCTTTGTTATTTATTTATTTTTGAATACTTGTTATGAAATTTTTTTATTTTTTATTTACTTTTATTCTTTTCAAAAAATATATATATATTTTTAAATTGTTTCTTAAAATAAAAAAATAAAAAAATAAAAAATAAAATACTATTTCAAGAGTATGGCACTTAGAAAGCACATTTATTTAATGTGTAATTGTATTTTTTATTTTTAATGTGCTAGAAATGGAGAAATATTTAAAAAAAAAGCAATATTAAAGTCTCAAGAATTTATTGAAGTAGAAAATTCACCAACACCATTAGGATCATTCATAAAAAAATAATTATTAGAAGATGAAAAAATAGAGAGATATTTTTGATATTATTAAAAATGAAATGGAATGCATAATAATATAGAAGATGAAAGGTTGAATCATTATTTGGTCAATACATAGAGATATATTTTTGATAGTGTTAAAAATAAAAAAATCATATAACATTTTTAAAATATAAAAACACGTAGTCAATAATTGTAATTTGTGTTTTTTTACTAATAAAAATGATGAGATTATATATATTGTATAAGTAGAATTGAGTGTAATTAAGAATTTAATAAGAGTAAGAATTATTTTTGTGGTCTCGTTTTTTTTTGTACATAATAAATTATCTCCCCTACTCAAAGTTTCTGTGTCGCCACTGACTTTATCCATTTGAAATATACATATAAAATCTCAGAAAACAATGTGTAAACTGTAAAGTATAAAGAAATTAACAAAACAAGTATAAAAAAAGGTAATCAAACGAAAATATCATGTAAATTCATATAAGAGATCGAATTTAAAATACACAGTAATTAGCAGAAAGCATAAACCCAAGTCAATTTAGTTTCATCTCTTTCGCTACGTACTCATCAATTAGTGGCACCATCAATATATAATTCTCTACAGTACTCTTACTGAGATTACATAAAAAATGACAGAATTTTTTTTTCCCCACTTCATAAAAAGGCAGCTGAAATTGATTTCATAACTTCTAGTCCCATGTTAAAACTAAACAATAATTTGATTGAAGCTAATTAGCTTTGTTGACATGTAATATATACGTGATAATTAGGCTATGTTCACTTTGCCAATAAAAAAACTTGTTGCTTTTTTTTTTTGGTCCTATCTCACGCATGTTATAGTGTTTGAGTAGGCAACTAATTAAATTTATTTCATTGCTGTTATACAAAATTTATCGTTCTATATTCTTTTTATAGTTGTTTAAAACAAATATTTTCTTGCTGTGTGAAAAGAACCTATCAGAAATTCTAATTTTAAAGAGCGAAAATCAATTTTATAAGAGGTTATATATTTTTTTTGATAGACAATAAAAATTATTTTCAAAGAAATTATCTTTTAATTATGAGGCTATCATTCTATAATTAAGTAACTTGGAGATGAAAGAAGGTTTAATAATTTTTTGATTTGTTGTTTAGAGACAAGATTTTTTTTAATATTCCCAAATAGTACTTCACAATCATATTAAAAAAAGAATGATATCCTATTTGGCAGCTCTAGCAATATTATAGATGTACAACTAGTTTGCTTTTAAAGATATGAGAAAGAAGAATGAAGAAGGAAAAACAAAGAGGCACCCAATTGAAGAAGAAGGAAAAGAGAAGTCATGTGGAAATATTTATGAATAAAAATGATTCATGTACTTAACAAGGAGAAGAGGAGCTAGATGATAGATCCATCCAAGCTGCACAGAAGCTTTGACCTCATACCACGTGTGTCCCTCGAATAATGGTATGGGATGCAGTCCCGCGAGACCGCGAATCATAATTTAATTGTCATTAGCTATATATTTTAATTTTCAATATTTTAAACTTTTGGTAAAAGAAAACATCTAACCAAATGCAATAACAACATAGGAACACACCAAGACAGCTTGCATGCACGCAGTTGTAACATGATACTATATTATTTATTGTATACACTATACTTAGAACTTTTTTATATTACTTATTTACAATTATTGTAGATTCTATTTGAAATTAGTTAATTATCAAATGTTAGAGAAATATTATTTGTATATTATGATATCTAGATTTCTTTTATATTTTATATTTTAATTATTAATTTAATATAAAAAATAATGATCGATAATAGATAATAATAAAAATATATATAAAAGAAGTATAAAATTTGTGTGAAAATAATAATTATAAATAATGTTTTTCCAAATGATGTGAACATGTTATTGTTAATAGACTTCCTCTATATCTACACGCTTACTAAATAGTTACATTATATATTTATGTGATTTTGATCTAGAATAAATTATTTTTATTTAAAAGTAATATATGAGATTTTATTTTATTTTATATATTATAAGACACTGTTTAAAAAGAAGTTAAACACTAAAATAAAATTAATTTCATACAATAACGTGATTTAATTAATATTATTAGAAACTCTTAAAAATAGTTTTTTTTTAATTTATTTGATTGTGTATGAGAATTTAAACTTATAACTTTCAACTTAAAGACCGTTTTATTATTAATTTTCTCTTTTAAATATTGAAAATTCTTATTTTTCATTAGGATAAGTAATGGGCAATTATGTTATTAAAAATTTATTTTTGTGTTTCTATAAGTGTCATATTTGAAAATAATATTATGTAAAAAATATCTTTATAAAAAATTTATATTTATATTTGTAAAGTAGTGAGTAGTTGGTTATAAAATAGAAGTAGTTACAATATTATTTAATTAATTTAGAATATAAAAGTAATTTTTTAAAATAAAAATTGGAATTAAAAAGGGAATTGGGGGGGGGGGAGAGAGAGAGAATATGAAATGAGGGCGCATACGGGGTAGTGAACCTGCGACCCAACTGCGTGAGAATTTAAGAAGTTGTTTGGAATAATTTTTATTTTATTATTTTTAAAAATAATTTTATAAAATAAAAAAATAAAAAATTTGTTTAGATAAAAATATTTTTTATCAGTGTTTTTTTGTATTTTTTAAAAAATAGATGATAAAAATAAGTCAACACATAAAAAAATTATTTTTATTTTTTTATTTTCTAGTTACTGTTTTCAGAAAACAGTTTTTAAAAATAACTGATAAAAACAGTTACTCAAATAAATTTTTTTATTATCATAAAATAAAAAAATAAAAAAATAATTTTTAAAAATTAATTCAAACACCACCTCAGCAACACAGAACAAAGTGATGGGACGGGAAATGCAACAACAAATTAATGAGTGACCAGAATTTAGATAGGAGTACTTATAAAGTAACCATAACAATAACAAGGAAGATGGAGTAAATGGCCAAAAAAATAGAAACCAGCAATTAATCAATGAAGTGTCAGATTGGGGAAGGCGTATATATATAGATGCAGTTATTTATGGGTAATTTGGTGATGGGGATTGCAATATTGGATTAAGAGAATGAATGAGATCCTGATGGCTGATTCCAATGGTCTGGACTCTGGTCAAGGTCAAGGACTGTGTAAATTAAAGATTCCCTCCCTCAAATAGGAAGAATACATAGGGTTAGGGTTACACCACTTATTGTCACACGTGACGTGACCCCATCCTTCCAGGAACCAATTTAGCTTCAATGCTTTGTCTTTTCTGCAACCATAGCCGATTGGCTCATTCTAGATATTTTATACTTAAATCATAATAAATGAGAGGAGGAAGGCTATTCAATTCCTGTATTTCATGGTGTTTTGTATTCAGGATCAACACTTGCAATAAATAGATACCTTTCATTTACTTGATTAATTTAAAATTAGTGTCCTACCATATATGTTAATTTATTTTTAAAATAATAAAAAAATATCTACTCATTATTTTATTCTTTTAAAAGAAAGGAAAATAAAGAAAATAGAGAGGCAATATAAGAACAATATAATAACGATTAATTTGATTTGGAGACTATATTAATTAGTGTATTGACAAACATTATCATTCATGTCAATATATTATTTAAGTAAAAATTTAATTATTCATTATTTTTTGAAAAAATAAAAAAATAATATAAACTAATTATGAAAAACTAAAATAACAATATAAGAATAACAATGAAAATTTTGATTCAATGATCTAACTTCAGAAACAACGAACCAATTTTGCATTATTCAAACCTGCAATGTTCATCAATTGGTTCTCAAGTTTAAATTACACAAGCAGCAGCAAAATATGGCAAGTGTCATGAACTGTGTAACTGTAATGTTATCAGGTAACCACCTACTTAACCTGAAAGACAATCTACTCACCATTGTTGATGCTAAATGAGATAAATTAGTAAAGTAATCAGCTTACCTCTCAAAAAGTTCATAGCTTAAGGAAGAGGGACACATTCTAGAAAGGGTATCTGGTTAGAAGAGAAGTAAGATAATCATAAAATTTGGTCAGTCACATATTACATTATAAATTCTCCTTGGATAATATTTCCCAAGATTCGAACAACAACAATCTTATCAATAGAATTCTCTTTACTTTCGCTACGAATTGGAATTCTTTCCACCCGCAGCTAATACGCTAGTGTCTGTCCCATTTTTCTTAAAAAGGTTATTTATTAAACAGCATGCACAATCTCATTGATAGAAGTATAGGCAACAAATATTGACAATCATACCGCGCTAGAGTTATTGGCAGTTGCTGCCAACCTGACTGATTCATTCAGCAATTTTAAGTCACCTACAAAATAAACCTTAACCCCATAGCGGTTTACGATACTCTCTTCCGTGATGCAACCTTTATTCTTTCCTGCATCAGATTCATCAGAGATAGGATTTCTTCAGAGCTATGTGCATAGCCATATTAATGCGGCCCAGACCAACTTTTTAGTACTCAAATGCCAAGAAAAAAAAAACAAAAATTAATCATGAAGCCAGTTTCCCCGTAGTTTAACGAAATCTATAAGAGATCTGATTTGAGTGAGAAGGACATAGAAACAAATAAACACTGTACAAAGACAACGAAAATCAGTATTATGGATTAGAATCAGATCGAGAACTTATTTTACATTGAAAGTGTTCGGGAAAGAGGAGTGAAATGGGATTCTTACGCCAAGATTTTCTTTTCCATTTGTAATTAAACTCATCTGTTTTCCCAGTTTTCTCAGAACCCCGAAAGAAAGATAGAAAGACACCTCTAAATTTCAGATGGAATCTCGGGGAACTGCATGATGAGACAGAGAGAACGATGAGAAAGGTATAATGAAAACGAAGGATCTAATGTAGCCGCTCGGAGATTGTAAAAGCAATTATACAATATTGACCCAATGCATAAGGAAGAGGCTGCAGACCAATCCCCATTGCCATCTTGAAGATCATGTTGCAGTAAAACGGCAGAGTCAGGGTGTTTGGATATTCCCGGAGGCAAACTTGGCTCAGGTACGGCGGATAATGATTAACTCCTAGCATCATTTCAGACCAAGCCCTTCACTTGTCAACCTCAAAACCCTTGGAAAAAAGCCAATTTGTTGACTTCACCTGAGCACTCCCCGACATACGATCTGAGAAGAAAGATCAATTAGGATCGCAACTGATGAACAGAGGATTGTCAATTCAAAGCTACATCATTTACTGGTATGGTATCTAGTTGGGTTTTCAGGCCAGATACGCTGCCACTGCTCTAAAGGAAAGAAATCATGGGTGCCCCATAGCGTCCCCGCCACTGATGAAGACAAATGCCTGCACTTCTTGCTAAGATCTTCTGAAGACAAGTTTTGCTTCTTCTCGCCCGAAATCTGAAACAACTCCTCAAACACTAAATTCATCACACATTATTATTAATTAGAAGTAATTAAAAAATCTATAATTTTATTTTTACTAAATAGTATTTTGAATATTATTCACAACACCAACACTACAACATTTAAAAAAAAATCAAAATGTGCTTAAATAAATTAGAAATTATTATAGAAGTAAATACCTGTGTTACCCCTAAAAATTTGCTAGGCTCTTTATTAAAAATTTTGATCACAGCGTTGCGTATGTTTGTTTGGACTTGTCAAGACACAATGTTAACTGACGGTGGGTATATATATATAGTCCGTACACGAACTTGTGAAGAGTAGCTTTCAATTTATTTGGTTCACTGTTAGTGCTCGGAATCACTTGGCACAGGTGTACAATAAATTAAGTATCAGAACTTAGAAAAAAAGTCAAGTATGAAATCTGCAAATTTATTATTTTAAGAAACATTTGTCATAAAAATAAAGGATTTGTCTAAGCTACACTCTCACCTCATTTTTTTTTAAAAATTTTTTTACTTTTTAAAAATAATTAAATATTTTTATTTTATATATTTTTTTCAGAATTTTTTAAAATATTTTTAAATTTTTTCTTGAATTTTTTTACCTCCTTATTACTATTCATCTATAATTTTTTTTACTATTTATTTGTGACTTAAAAAATTCTATAAAAAATATAAAAACATCTTAAAAAATTTTTTAAAAATTTTATATTATAAAAATTAATTAATTGATTTAAAAAAATATCAAAAAATATCAAAAAATATAAAAAAAAAAAATGGGGAAACTCCCCTGCCCCCCACACAGTGGGCGGGAGGGGAGTGACTCCCAAAAATAAATCCTCACTTGGGGATTATGAATGACATCCATTCTTAATGTCCAACATGTAGCAAAAATCAGAACCGACTCTATTTTGTATATGTATAAACTGAACCACTTGAGCTGTATTGGCCTTAGTAACCTTCTAATCTATGCATTATTCAACTGCAGGAACACTCTCTTCTTTAGTAGCACCATTACTTTCAAGACTTAAAAACTCTTGGATCACTTTAGCATCGGCAGCAGAGGCCACGTATTTGGCAAGAAAGTCTTTCAACGTCAAGCCACGATAGAGAGCAGAATTGCTTTCGTCAATCAACTCTTTTGCAGGTTCTATAATCTCTCATCTAAAGGATACATGAAAAACGCAGCAGTTGTTCTTGCTTTACTAGAATTTGCACTCATAACCACGTTAAAAAAAAAAAAAACTGGGGATTATGGGCTTTATATATATTATTTTAAGAAAAAAATGCACTAAAATCTCTTGAACTTTGATCCTTTTTATAGAATACCAAGTAATAGAGTATCATGTGTATTAATGATCACGTGTTACTTACGTGATGTACGGATTCTGTCTATTAATTAATGGATGAAAGAAACAATTAAGAGAATTGACCAAGTTTATATGCTAATTTTTTAAAATTTTATAGTTGAGGTTACTTGTAAAAGGGTCAAAATTATGTTTTTTTTAATGACCTTTGCCATGTCACCCTGAATCACTAGTTGTGGTTTGATTATCTACCAAATTGCTGAATAGCTATTAACAGCTAAATATCTTGAGTAAGTAATTAAGGAGGTATACCTGTAATAGGTAGCCAATGTTGACTATAAATGCATGAGGGATAGGTTGAACACCAATCCATTCGTCATCCTTCAAAACTTGAAGGCCACTTGTATCTCCTTGAACAAGAATGGTAATCAGACTTGGATACCCGTGTTTGCTTAATCCCAATGTTAAACTTGGGTCTGGGCATGGTGGGTAGTGATTCACCACCTGGATTTGTTTTCACTAAGCTCACCACTCAGATATCCTGCAGATATCCCCAATCCTTCAGAAATCAACCCCAGAATTGTGTATCCTAGCTTCCTCACTTGAGCCACATACGAGGCAACAACGTCTCTAAAGAAACAGAGGAAGAGTTAGTACTAAGTGCTCTTTCAAATCAATTAGAGAGAAGGAAGGGTGTTTAGCTATATATGTGGTTTTAGTTTTTCTGATATGTAGGTGGGTGTTGAGGCCAAAATGGCAGGTAATGCTCTAAAGGGTGACAAGGGTGAACTAGAGCATCTCTCCAGAAGTGAACCTTTTCAGTTGCATAGTTTTCACTGCTTGTGTGCATCTTCGACTTCCTATTTGGGTCCTTAGAGCCTTCCCTTACCTTGTCCTGCGCAGGCATTGCATGGAACTCATTCATAACACTCAATGTCTCATCCATTAAGTCTTCTGAAACCCCATGATTCACTACCATACATTTGCAAGTACAACAAAAAAAAAGTTTCAATTTACCTCCGCAACATAGAAGATGCTTATGATAAGCAATAGTAGATTAACGAGAACAGAGCAATATAAGTATATAACAACCTGGCAAATTTCAAAATCTTAGCTGGCCTTCAAAATTTGCTGGATGACAATGGTTCGGTCTGGAGCCTCAAGATCAATGAGTGGGATCGACTTTTCGAGACTTTTTTCAACTGGAAACACGTAATTTTCAGGCAACAACGCATCATTGGACCAGCTTGAAACAAGTTTCTCCATGTTTACAATGTCGCTTAATTCGTCTTTCTTTTGAGAGTCCAAATTATTCAGAGTTATATATGTAGGCTGAATCTCCAAACTATCTTCAAAATGGATCATCTATTTTTGAAACATAGAAGACTTTTAACTGAAAAGAAATCCACATAGTTATAAGATTTTGAAATTGAGGCAAGTATAAAAATTCTATATTTCTCAAAAATAAAAAACTTTCCTTTCAATTCTATACATCCTGATCTTGTTTTTTCTTTTAAATATTTCCCACTAGACATTTGATATATTTCTTTGTTAATTCGATTTTACTTTTCACATATGTGATCGAGCAATGCATCTGAGAGATACATTGAAACAAATGAAGTTTTGAATGCAAATGCTTCTGAACCTCTGTACTTGGCAACTAAATGGGCGAACCAATTACTCTCCTTTTCCATTCATATTGTTCATCGTCCCTGGCTAGACATGGCTGTTCTGGGTACCTTAGAACTTTTTTATTAGTAGGTACCTTGGTATTTGCTGTGATGTCAATGTCTTTAAAATGTAAGATGTCGGAATCCTTATTGCATTTTCATAAAAATAGGACGTGGCTTAATTTAAATTGGAGTAGTATCGAAGACTCGGTACAAATACATGAGTACTAGAAAATTTTCCTATGCGTTCTACTTTTATTTTGTTTCCATGGTTGCAAATATATTTAAAACACCTCTCCTATATATTGAGGCTGTAGAGCGCTCTCGTTTTTCACAATGCAGAATGGAATCTCAGAGTTTGGAGGCTCTCTGAAACTCATTTTGAAAGTTATCAGGAATATAGAATGCAACCCTTTATTAGCTGTGAGTCTGTCTAATAAGTTCGCATAATTCTGTGGTTGAACAGAGTAGATGTCTACAGACCGAGATTGTTAAAAATATTATATTAGTTTTAATTTTTTTTAATAATTTTATTTTTTAAAATTAGTTGGTCTCCTAAATGGTAATAAGTTCTTCAAAACAGAATATTCGAGAGTAACATGTTGCAAAGAATTAAAAATAAATAAAAACCAATCAATCCAATCTCTCTACAGTCACACCTTCACCTTCCTCATAAAGTCAAATCCTGACCCCTCCTGCCGTTCCCTTTCCTAATCCAATTCAATTGATGGGTATGTCACAAGTCTCCTTTAATTATTATTGTTTGCTAATTCAATTTGCTTCTATGACTCTTATCTATCCAACATCTTACCTTTAGTCAAACCTATTTATCCCTTCCATCAAAGCCTTCAAGCATCCCACAGTTCCCATTCAGAACTTTGCCTATGGCACTCTCTCAGAATAATCACCGGGACAAGCTTGGATATCAAAACCAGCCTCCTTCAATCCATCACCCTCCACCAACTGCTTCTGACTCTGCTTTACCCTTTTTTGCCATTCTTGTGCTCAGCATTATGGCCACTGCTTTCTTGCTCATCTCCTACTTCACTTTTGTCACCCAATGCTGCTCGAATTGGCATCTACTTAACCCACTCAGATGGCTTTCTATCCTTCGTGCAAGGCACAACGAAGATCCCTTCATAGCTTTCTCTCCCACCATGTGGAATCGTGGGCTTGATGAATCTATTATCCGAGAAATACCATCATTCCAGTTCATAAAAGGAGAAAGTGAGGACCGAAGTGTCTATGGCTGCGTTGTTTGTTTGACTGAGTTTCAAGAACAGGATATGCTAAAAGTTCTACCCAATTGCCGCCATGCCTTTCATTTGGATTGCATTGACATTTGGCTTCAGAGCAATGCCAATTGCCCTCTTTGTAGATCAAGCATTTCAGGCACCAGTCGCTGTCCATTGGACCATATCATAGCACCAAGCTCTTCTCCGCAAGATTCTCAATTACTCTCTAACATGGGTAGTGATGAAGATTTTGTGATCATCGAATTGGGGGGAGAACATGGGGGAACATTGCCGCAGCGGCAACAAGAAAGAAATGAGTCAAGGGGAAGCTTGGCACAGAGTAGAAGTCAGTCTACAAGGAAGATGGAGCATAAGCTTGGGCAGTTGAAACCAAGGAAGTGCCATCATGTTTCCATCATGGGAGATGAGTGTATTGATATTAGGAAGAAAGATGACCAGTTTTCTATTCAACCCATTCGAAGATCTTTCTCAATGGATTCTGCTAATGACAGACAAGTTTACTTAGATGTTCAAGCGATTACACAACAAAATAGGCATCAAAATGAGGGTAGTGCCAGTGAAGATGGTAATAGCAGAGGTCGAAGGTTGTTTTTTCCATTTCGTTATGGGCGGGGGTCCAAAAATGCATTGCTTCCTTTGGAGAATGAGGTTTAATGTAAGATAAATTTCTCCTTTGTTTTCTAAGTTTCCAGTTGTGAAGGTTAAGATCCTCAAATCTGAGAAGGTTTAGTGAGGAGAAGCACAAAAAAGATAGAGGTGAAAGTAGAGTGATTTTGCAATGATAGTGAATGGTGAAGTGAGTGCGACAGTGGGAAAACAGGGGCATTGCTTTTAGTGACATTGCTTAAATCACAAGGTGTCTGTGTTTTGATTTCAGAGTTTTGATTCACAATGAATGCAAATGATTGCTTCCATGTTTGGTTCATGCTCATGGTCTTTCCTTCTGTCATTCTGTGGGTGTCAATTGGGCCCCGGGGGAATAGGGTGGGAGAGAATGAGAATGCAAAGACAGAGGAAGCGAGGAAGGTGGTATGGGGTGGGATGGGGTGGGGTTTGGAAGACAGGGACCCAGAGGGTGAGAAGCCATGAGTAGCGGCATGAGAAACGTCTTCTTTGGAAATCATCTCTCCCTTCTTTTTGTGTCACCGCAATCATATGGATATTGCCTATTGGGAAACTGCACAATAACAGGTTTCAGCATCCACCTCTTTAGTCTTTACCATATCAAACTCAAGATGCATGTTACGGCAATGAATTGCACCTTTCAAAAACCTGAGCTTTTCTTAAAACTAAAATAAAAGGAAACAGGTGTTAAGAGGTTTGCTAGCTTGATTGGGACAAATTCAAGATTCTTCCCTTGCCTTGGGTATTTTTGACACTATTATCATAGCAAGTTCTAGGAAACATCTCCGTTTTTTCTTTTTACAGATTCAACTATTTTAAAGACAAATGGGTAATTACTGATAAGAAAATAAATTCTTATTTTTTACACATTTATAAAGTATTATCAAGTTGTTTTACATAGCCCACCAACTTAACAGATATTTATCACTTTAAATGATGATGATTACTTATTAGACCTTGTGCAATATCAACAATTACTATACATTTTGAATCTCATGATTTTAAAGTTATATATTGAGAATTAATGAAGTTAATTATTTAAGAAATTTAATTTAGAAATGTACCATGTCATTTTGAGAATTTTGTTAAGTGTCATTGTATCTAAACTTGAAGCTAAGTTCCAAAACTTGAATAAACGTGCAAATGAAAAAAGAAAAAAGAAAATGATGCTGTAAACGATTTGATGTTGGCTCTATATAATTGCACCCATAAGCCTAAGTGCCTAACAACTTGTATGTGAATCTCAAGTTAAGGTTTTCCGCCGTAAAAGCTGAAGCTAAACTTTCGGTAGAGTCAAGCTTAAATTAATTTCTTTTTTGTCTATAAACATTAAATTCATTGAAAATATAAGCACAAGAAGCTTAAGGATTACACGAGCTATTTGCAAAGCATTAAACATGAACAAAAATACAAGCACGTGGATCTACTTTAACATTTTTATTAAGCAAATTAATAGAGGAACTATTTTAATAACAGAAATAAAAATAAAAATTTTAAAAGTAAGAAACTATTTGAAAAAAAGTATAAATTTAAAAGATTAAAACGTGTGAAGAGCAGATATATTCCATTAATGAAAGGAAAAACTTTCTCAAACAGAAACAAGAAAACTTTCTCGAAACAAAAAACATGATGAAGGACCGAGGAGGGTTAGCAGGAAGACTTGCGGCTAGGGTTCCAAGAGACGCTATATTTCGCGGAGAGGAGAGGTGGAGTGGGGAGGCGGCTACTTCCTTCCTTTTTAAACTTGAAGATTGAGATGAAGATTAAGGAGCGGAAAAAAAAACAATGGCTCCCCCTTACCTTGTCGTAATTCCACGATAACCCATGAATTTCTAAGACTTCCAAGAATTTAAGGTGGACATAATGTTAACAAGTAGAGAGGCTAATTGCTGCCAAAGAAAAACGAGCAATGTTAGAGACGCATTTTGAACTTAGAAGTGCAACACAGAAACTCGTTAATGTGCAAGAGATCCAATGACATACGCATATGGGTGATTTTGCATGTAAAAAATTGTATAAATAACATTATTCTAATAAAAATTAGAGAATCTTAATCCAACTGAAAAGATTTAAAAAAAAAGTGAAAAAATATAGGATGAATAAATTAGAAGACTGGACATAATGAATAATTTTTTTTGGCTGTTCTTACACCTGTAAGGCAGCCCAGGACGACTTTTAGACCCCCCCTATGACCTTCCAACGTCA
The DNA here is from genome assembly GCA_034509205.1 of Ceratonia siliqua. Classification (NCBI taxonomy): domain Eukaryota; kingdom Viridiplantae; phylum Streptophyta; class Magnoliopsida; order Fabales; family Fabaceae; genus Ceratonia; species Ceratonia siliqua. The sequence continues at coordinate 13,723 of JASKGM010034367.1, forward strand.
AGCTGAAGCTCATTAACACCCTAACCCCATATCAAAGAATCTATATACGGGAAAGAATACAGAGTTTCCATTTAAGTAAAATAGAAGGGGCAATCATGACTTGGAAACTCGTATGCATTCCAGTCTTCCAGATACTTGAAAGCAGAACCTCCCTAAAAAATAGTGTTGGACAAAAGCATCACTCAAAAGCTTGCGGTGCTTGGATTTACAGTGGGAGTTTCTGGTGGTTTCCTATAAATATCGTCAAAATAAAGTTTAAATTCTCCTGCCTCTAAGTCATCTGTGTATGTTGCTCTAGATAATCTGTGATCATCTCTCCAGTCCAAGTGTTGTTCTTGATCCTCTGAGCCTCTATCAGAAAACTTATCATTATAATTATATGATGTTCGGTGATTAAAATCTGGGGGCTCAAAAAAGCTCGTCTGAGCCCGTTCACCCAGTGCGTGACTTCTAGCCCACCAATGACTCCTGGTAGAGTGGGACCGATCCGTAAAATTTTGATCCTGAATTAGGCTTTCCTTGAAGATGGGAGCTGATGTGGAAGCCCAAAGATGAGATGCAGCCCGATCTTCACGATACTCATTTAAGTATTCTTCATACCCAGGTTCATTCTGAGTCAAGTTGGAGGAGGGCATCCAATACTCTCTAGAATGACAGTTATTTACTTCAAATGGTTCTGTTGGAACACCTCTCAAAGTTGCATAGTGAGGTCGAGATGTATAGAACCAATCTAGAAGATAAGGATGATTGTTTTGATTGGCATCAAGCAGCCACAGTGAACCTAAGTGATTGCCAGTTGCTGAAGAATTATATGCCATTTCCCTGGATATAAACCTGTTTCTGTCCCCATTGCTCCTCAAATTGGGACTACCCCTCCACAATCTAGGAGGGGAAAATGCATGTCTATTTCCATGTCCTCGAAAATTTTGCTCTCTGAAGGTTCTAAGATAAAGCAAAAAACGCTTCCCGTGAGCATTGGGTTCCCATGATGGGTAACTACTCTGAAAGCTGCAACAATAACAGGAGTTGTTAATATTGAGAATTGGAGCAGTAGCATAGAATTTAAAAAAACATTTGCTTTTCATACAGCAATGAAACAACAAAAAATCAGATGGGCACAGTCCACATCTGTGTATCAAAACATCTTTTGAAAGCAGTAGAGGAGGGCTTTATGAACATCCAACTATGAGAACAGATTCATTTTTTGTTTTCAGGAGATTTATTTTCTTTAGACTAACATCCAACTATGAGAACAAATTCATTTTGGTTTTTGTTTATGTTGAAGACGTGAGTCCTTGCGATCCACGCTATTATAGATTTGTCCCCTACTAGTGCAAGCACTTACTTAGGAGCGGCTCCCCAAGAATCGAACCATTTACCTATAGATTCCTAGGGAGCCGCCCCCAAGTAAGTGATTGCACCAACGGGGGACAAATCTACGATAGCGTAGATCGCGAGGGCCCACGTCCTCAATACTTCCAAATCAAGCACATTGCCCACAATCTTTCCAGACAAAGCACAAAAGCTTTTGAATCCCTAGATTCCTGTTTGAAACCAGAAAACCACTTCCAATACCCTAATTTCACCTGATGGAACTTTTGCCTTCTTGCAGTGTGATAGGAGCAATTTGTATCCAGTATGACGGTGTCTTCGTGATTAGGGGATATAAATATCTATATTACTATCAGAAAATTACTAAAAAGTATTTATCATCTTTAATTGTATTAGTGAATAACTACCTATTTTTCTGTTTTCCAAAACATTCAGTACTTTTTCTTTTCTTTTTTCACCTAAGCACAAGCGTCACATTTATCCCCATTGCAACTGCTTTTATAGCAGTATTTAACATCCTTAGTTGTATTAGCGAATTAACTACCTAACTATCTGTTTTCCAAAAGATTCATTATTTTTTGTTTTTCTTTTTTCCCCTAAGCACAAACATCACATTTACCCCCATTACAACTGCTTTTATAGCTTAAAGGCAATTAAAATAAGAAAAGCTAAAAGCATTACCTAATATCTATATCTAACACCTGAGAGGCTCATAAAAATTGCCTGAATAAATATGAAATGTAATAGCACTACATCAAATCAGTCTTATGCAAACGAGCTCTGTATGACCATACCTCAAGAATGATTTCTCTATCTTCCCCTGGGAACTCCTCTGGCTGCAAGGTGCATTGTAAGGGGAACCATAATTGCTGTTTCCATGCCCTTGAAAATCAAAGGTGCTAAAACTGTGACAACATTGAGGGTACGACAAAACAATTAAAATTCTCTGGCATTAACACAACAATAAATGGAAAGTGGAAACAAAGGAGAATTTCATTTATGCCCCAAAGAATTGCCAGAGTGAAGGAGGATGCAGATTGAAAAAAGATGAAAACTAAAATGTTCTATACTAACCTGCAAACATGGCCAACACCCTCAACATTCACAGTGAAATCAGCAATGAACTGCAAAATATCATCAACCCGCTGCAAAATGGACAGAACACATAATTAAAACATTATAACATTAGGTGAATAAACAAAATAAACTTTATGTCCAAGTACAGCAATGACCTTTGGGACAACAAACAAAAGTAAATATGGAGTGAGAAAAATTGAGGCCATCTCCTCAAGTAACATCATCCCCGTATACTGTAACACAAAAAAAACATAGTAGCATGAGAAGAAGTAATATTCAAACCTAAGCTATCCTGTAAACAACAAGGAACTCATATGTCATAAGGGTGGATCTAGATTAAAGTAAACGTTTTAAACCAATACCTCAGAGAGAGTACCTGAAATAAGGTTCCAAACTCAATGCGAACCATTTCAGTACTTTCTTTCCCACGCCATCTCTTTGGCATATAATGGGTATGTTGAACCACCATAGACATTGCTCCCTCTGGATCTAAGACCAGACGCTCATTTGTAACCGCAGCACGGCTAATAGCAGTTATAGTTCCAAAAACAGCAGCATACCAAAATAAGTTTCGACCAAATATCTGCCATGTTTAAAATGAGAAAAATTATATCATTAGTGACTGTCATGATATGAATGGCTATAACTTAATTTAGGCAAAAGTAGCCGAAATCCATTACATGGCCCTCTAGCAGAGATTCCTCCAGAAAAGCAATGATGATCAGAATGGCAGCAAAGCCACCCGATACAAAAGAGATGAACTTTGCAATAATAGAAATGATAGGTGAAGGAAATTGCTTGAGATAATCAGAGGCATGTACTACACTGCTATTAATCCGATGCTTGAAGAGATGGTCCACCTATAACACAAGTTATGTTATTGATAAGCTTAAGTATAAAGTTAAAAAAATACAAGATACGTATAGTTAACAATTGTTGACTAATCAAGAATTTATTTTGAGAAAATTTTCTTTTAATTAGGGGGCTGATTAAGAAGGTAATTAAGGAAAGCTAGAATCAAGGAATTCAGTGATTCTAGGGGAATCTTCTGGGATTAATTGTATTATACCACCCAATCTCCAAATATAAATACAGGTGAAGGCTAAGATGGCTACACACTTCAGCCGATAACCTTTTCCATATTGGTTTCTGACTCAATTAGTTCTCTCTCCGCCAGCCCTAGCATTATTTTTCCCTTCAAGTTTTTCTGTTTTTTCAACAACAATGATAACTAGGCACTAGCACTTTCAAACAATTAATACCTTTAAACTGACAATGCAGTAGAACAGATATGTAGGAAATGATTTCAACACAAAATTTAATTTGAATAACTCTCCAAAATGTCACATGTAACTTAGTTAATATATAGCTTGCATTCAAATAGCTCACATTAAACAAGTAATATGATTCTCTTGAAGAAACTAAAGCTTCATTTCATTCATTAATGTTTCACAAAAGATTGAAGACCTAGTTTAAAATATATGCTAAGCCAAGCAGCGTGGTGCGATAATAATATCACCCTTCCAAAGAGCAATAATCATTTTTCTGATAAGAATTCTTCGTCAATAATTATTTATGAGTTAAATGCTTTCTTGTATAATGGCTATGTTTAGATACTAACAGGAAACCCATGCAAGCAACAAATGGGCTGGCAAAAAAAAAAGGGTTTAAAAACAGGAAAGGAATAACGATACCTCATTGAACTCCCTAAAGATCCACCTTGACAAATTTGACCATCTTCGAGATGATGCTGTGCTTGGATGATTATAAAATTGTTCAGCATGCCTCAGAAAGAGATATACCAGCATGAATATGACAAGAAATGGAGAAAGTAAAAGCATTGCAAGCCCAACTACCATAAGCCTTTTCTTTAATGTCTTTGGATTGGACACAAAGTCCCTTCTTATACAAAAGTTTCTGCAGAGAAAACATGTTCAACAGAGAACATTGATCTTGGATATGATCGAAATATGAACACAAAAATGAACATTCTCATACAAATTACTAAACTGAAACACCAAAGTCCATCTATATTCATTCATGAAATAAAAATACAAGACAAAAAATGTTAAATAAAGGAAAGTTCAATGTTTACCCCCTCCCACTTCCTACCACTCCCATAATGACTACTCAGACTAGTAAATCCCTTCTCAACTTTATTAAATATACAAAGTGTTCATGCACTACTTTACTAGGTTCTATCTATCACAAAAAATAGCCTACAATTAGCCAGGCAGCAAGAAGCATCAGTCAGGACCCATGATATCATTTATTTGTTGATATTAATTATATCAAAGAGGGCTTGACAACATCCAAATTCACAGCCCACTCAATGAAACTTCTCTCTTGATTAATAGGATGATGATGATCTACATGAAAGATACAGCTTCAGACAAGTTAAAGCCACCCTCCCCTCCTCCCACCCCCAAACAAAAATAAAATATTGTTAGAAGAGACAGAAAACAAGCATGAACTCTTGTAATAACTTATAAAATGAACCCTGTTTCTTTATAACACAAAATATTCTCTATTATTGACCTAAGTAACATATACAAACCATTAAGCCAATCTTTTACCCCAAAGGAAAAAAACCAATCTCAACTTCTACAGCAGTTACAACAAATATAAAATAGAACCCTGAAGCCTGTGACTTTAGGTTCCTATTATGAGTCATTTACAATTTTGATTGTTTGGTATAGCTAGCGCCAAGCCCAAATAATTTTTATTAATTGTCAAAGTAGGAAAATAAAAATTAACTGTAACTTAAGAAATGGAACATCTTTAGTTCAAATATAAAAATGTGATAGTTGTCTAGGCAACAAGCCAATTTTCAAGCATAATGTCCACACTAACATGGCAGGTGGCCATGCCTATTAAGAGCCATAAATGACCAAATAATTAGATATTAAGTGTAACATTCTATGGACCACGGTCCTAAACATCCTAAATGGCCACTATATCTTTCAAATTAAAGAGACGATTTAAAGACTACCCTGAGACGATGAAAAAGCATACAAACTATGTACGCAATTCATAGGATCAAATGATATTGAACACACTCGTTGGACATGAAAAGGCATCTGTATAATAAGAAACATACCGATCAAACATGCTTTGCAGGATGCACCAATTCAAAGTCCACTCAAGGGTCTTGGTTAGTATTAGACGATATTTTGTTCCAATAGGACCAGATTTCACAGTTGGACCAGCACCTGGGACCCACTGAGAAATGGGGAAAGCAAGCACCCCTTTGTTGAGCATTCCAATCAAGTAATTCTCCTTCCGCATCAATCTCATCACCATGTCATGAGCAGAAAGATCCTTTACCACACAGAGCTGTCGTGAGCTTTGTACCAAAACAACCTTTTCAAGAATTGTTTCCCAAGGCATGGTTTGAATTTCATTGTCAGTAACATGGAGACTGCAAGAAGATCATGGTAAACTATGAAATAGACATGTGAATCATGCAAAAGTTACCAATTCTTTCAAAGTTCAAACATTGTTATTCTTTTATCATTCATACATACCTACTGTAGTAAAACTGACGGGTTTCTAGAGTGTCCTTTAGTTGAGAAAAGAACCTCAAGAAACAAAATATCCAATAGATGGAAAATATTCCCAAGTATCCAACAATAATAGCTTTTGTAAGTGTAAGTGGGGTTAAAGGGTGTTGATGAAGAGCTTCTTTTGCAAGATCACAGGGCTTAATTCCAGATTCAACTGCATCCATCCCACACTTTGCATTACGAAGCCCATTCCAATCAACGTATAGTAAAAAAAATCCAGAAAAACATATGGTGAAACCTAGACTCAGAAGTTCAACAATCCACTTTATAATGATGCACCAAAGTCCTCTCTCACAGTAGTAGCTGTAAAGCCTTTCAAAGAAGAGGTCTAAATCAGCAATTGGCTCTACATTTAACCCCTCTCCATTAAGAAGCCCTGAAGGGCTCTCACTACCTGGACTTGGGATTCTTCCATAGTCAGACAACTCAATCTCTGGAGGAACAACCTGAAGCAAACCCGTTGTCACAGATGATTCACCTTGAGATTTCCAATTGAATATACCAAAAGCACTTGCACCTCTTGGCCTGCTAAACATTGTTCACAGACACTGACAGTAGGTATAAACAGCCAGTCCATGCCACAAAGACCTAAATGGTTATGAAAAAGTTCTACAAACAAGAAACAATCAAGATTAGTATCATCCAAAGTCCAACATAAAAAGAGATAATGCAAGATAATATTAAGTGAATTATTGGTGGGAAAAGATTGAAAAAAAATAGTTGCACAATATTATCACATATGTGATTCAGATCATCTACACAATCAAAGCTTAAAACTACAGCCATAAAAATTTCAATGCAGATTTTGAATATAGAATGTAACACTTAAATATTAAAAAAAAAAAATCTTTGCAATAGAGTAATTCTTTTATCAGTCTATGTTTCTCCAGTTAGACCATCTCCACCAAAGAGGCAGAACAATGATTGGCATATAAGACTCTAACTTACTTGATGAAAAAGGAAAGGCAGAAACATAGTGAAGAGTTAGACCAAAGAATCAATATGAGCCAAGAACTTATTCAAGATTTAGGATGCGATACAAGATAAAGCCATATTGAACTTCAAAATAGACCTTTCATTGTTACAGACTTATCCATATCTGTCCAAGAAAATGCTCATAAAAGTGGTAATTCCACTTTCTCTGGAATCATCCATCACACAGATGAATAAAAGGAAAATGAAAATATTATTTATCAGTCCCAAAAAAATCAATAATATGGATTTTTCTACCCATGTAGTGCTGAAATAAATTTAGGCCAAAAGAAAAGATGTAACACTAAAACAATGTTTAATTGCACAGATGAATTTTTCAGTCCCGAAACAAAGCAATAATACAAAACATGATTTTTCTACCCATTTAGTGGTGAAATCAATTTAGGCCAAAAGAAAAGATGAAACACTAAAACAATGTTTAATTACACACACCCATATATTAACATCATATACTGATAGCCTTTCAGTCTACATTTTTTATCAATACTGGTAATCCTCATTCTGTAATAATAACCAGAAGTCACAAGATACTGATTTAGCACCACAAGGAGTGGCCAACTATTATACTGCAAGTTAACAGCGGTTCCTATAAAATTGTAACATTAAAGCATCAAATCCTACGCACAAACACATAAATACACTCAGACATACACATATATAATCCCCATATGTACACATGTATACTCACATATTACATAGGTATATATATTTGTAAGTTTTAGGGCGAAAACAAAGGAGTAAGAGCAAGGAAGAGAGAGAAAAGACCATAGAATATGAGTATACATGGTGACAATGATGAAAATGGTCAAATGTCAAAAACGGCATATAAAGGTTTTAATTTCACTAGCCAAGTCAAAGCAATGCAGTGCAATGGAATGCATTATGCAGCAGTTCAGCCCCCCTGTCGACAAAACATCCAAAGTAATTGGTTTGTACGTATATAGCATAAAAATATTTTATTTTCCTCCTCTTTTAAAGGGGTGAAACTCCCATGAGCTTTCTTTTTACACATAAAAAGACAACTCAAAATGGCATGCTATAGACTATATAATAATTTAACTGACTAATTTCGTGTGGAGTAAGACTTCATTATGAAACAATATGTAGTCCAAAACAAGAACGATCAACATGGCATGATTACTGATTGACACTTGTGAGCATAAGTAGATAAGCAATAAGCTAGTTAAGGCGACTAAAATTAAACCCATGAAACAAAAATTAGAAAAAGTGCTGCTCGAACAATCCAGAAAGAAAAATATTAAAAAAATACAACAATTTAAGCACAATAATAAGTAAATATACAGACAGAGAGACAAAAAAGATACCTTTGGCTAAGCAGAGCACGTAGGAATTAGATAGTGAAGCACTAACAGCGGAATGAAGTGATGTTATAGATTTCAGCAATAGAATTAGGGCAAAAGCCAGTAAAAAAATAAGAATTTGTAGAATGAAGAGCTGAGATTAACCAAGAGGCGGAAGACGTGAATGAAAGCGGAGAAGAAGACGAAGAGAGCGTAGGTAAGGGAGTAGGGGTTTGATTGCGTGGTGAAGATGGAATCACGGTGAAGTAATTTAATTAATATGACTTGGGAGTTGGGAGTTGGGACTTGGGAGCATAGGTTTTTTTTTTTTTTTTTTTTTGAGAGTTTCTGCTTCTCTCTTCCCCTCCTCGGTAATATCTCTCTTTTTCAGCCTCTAAGGACGCAAGGGGGTTGGATTCTGATCCCAAAACACACAACGTTATATCAAAGAAATTTGTCAACATAGAAATACGAGGTTAACGGGGCTTTTTACTAGGTACATTACGGTATCAATTTTTAAGAAACAAATTATATATTAAAAAAATTGTAACTTTCAAAAAAGTTCAAAGAAGAATTTAATCAAATTTTACAAAAAATAATACTTAAATCATATTACAATTATTTTTAGAATACTTTTTTAAAATTAAAGTGAAAATAAAAAAAATTATTTTCTTCAATATTTTTTTTATTGGTTAATGTTGTTATTTCCTTTGTTAAAGAGTGTTGAAGTTAATTTTGTTCATTTTGACCGCGTAAATAAACAAAAAGGTGACAAAGTCAAGTAATATAAGAGTTTTTGTTAGGTTGGAGATGACCGAATTCATATTAATTACTAGTTTACTTCATTTAAATTATTATTTTCACCTTATTTTTATTTGATTAAGGGGTGATTTCCTGATATTCAAACACATGTAATTAGTTCAAATGGCCACTAAAATAGACACAAACCAAAGAAATCATATGTTCAAATTTTGGGAGGTTGCCCCTAATCAAATAAAAACCAAGGTAGAGAGGAGAGTTCAAGTAGCCAGACCAGTAATTCAGGTAAGGCAGCCATCTCTAACTTAACAGTTTTAGGTTTATAATGGCAATGAGGTATAATTGTCCCTTTTCCTTTGGGCTGCTTGTAAATGATCTTCCTATTTTCCTTTTGGTATATTCATGATGAGATAGATAAAATTGGCATACCACAAAATGGCTAGATCTGTATGTAACAAACCATTGCAAACATACCGAACCAGAGCTATATATTGGTTTCAGCTACTTGATTACTTTTGGCTACTCCTTCGTATATAATTATTACAATATTTTCACCCAGAACGTATTTGAGATGAGGTATATTCGATCCACAACAAAGGATTCCTTATCAAAACCCACACAAAATTGACAAGACAATTTATGACTAGTTCAATGATAAAAACCCATTCTGCCACGACTTTACTTTGTTTAGGCCTTTTTTCTTTTGCCACTAAAAGCACAAATAATCGATCAGAAGTCACATTTTATAATCAGTGATGGACCATGCTGCCTGATTATGTTTTATGATATTATGAAGCCAACTACTTGTCGTAGTTCAGAACGCAGTTAACCGTATAAGTAGTTTGGTTTCTGTATTGCTTTTGCTGCTTCCTTGTGTCATCATCACAAATGAAGCAGCATATATACAATGCAGCTTTCCTTACTAAGATTTATTCACATTTGTTCTGATTACTTCACCAAGATGAATTATAGCTAAATAGCTTCACCATATGCATCTTTCAGTATCTGTTAAATGGAGTTCCTGGCTAGATTCCTTTATGGTACCTCTTGCTCAGATGAAGTCAGTATCTCTGCCCTGCTTTTTTCTGTTCATCCTGTGTTGAAAAGATTTTAGCTACCCCACGAGGATTCTTAACATCAACAGCCTCTAGCCTTTGTGGAACAAACATGAAAAAATAGTCAGAAGTCAGGACAAATAGAACTCTTGTTTTATAGTAGGACTTGTATAATTTCAGAAATTATCAATTCCAAAAGGTAAAAACAGTTTTACTTTAGCCACTTACCTGAGTGCAACTGCAATTATAAAAGTAAGAGATGAGACTGTGTTGATCATTGAAGTAACAAAGGAAGGAGACCTGTTTTTCATAGTGAAGACAAAGAAAGATAAATGTAAGTTTCTTGAAGATTTGATAGATCTGAATCACTATATTTCTGTAATAGAAAGTGGTACTTGAGTACGATACCCTAAGAGGGAAAGTAAAAATAGCTTCAAGAACATTGCCAATGTCAACTTTGGCCTGACGTTTCTGTAAAGAAGAAAATGAGAGATGTCTAGCAAGTTAACCCTTATAACATTGAAACCGTATATCATATCAAGGGTCAATTTGTAACTCAAGAATAATCTTGATATATATGTTTAACACCATGAATACTTTTACTAGTGCTGCCATAACACATGAAACACTGGAATGGAGTAATAGTATGTAATATCAAGTGTAATTATTTTTCCAACGCATTTGATGGCATGCGGCTGTTCAGCCATCAGAAGCACAGATGA
>JASKGM010034378.1:0-24525 GCA_034509205.1 Ceratonia siliqua
ACCTTTAACAACAATAAAACAGGGCCAAGTCCGTGACCTTTTAACTTTTTTTTTCTATTAAAAATAGCCTGCCTCACCATCCCTCTTTTTCATGCTCACATTGTTCACCTTATTTCCCTCTACCCCAAACCTTCCTCTGCCCAAAGGAAACAGCAAAGAGACACGGGAGAAAGCAAAATGAGAAGTATTTCCTCCTCAAAATGCCCACAATTTGAAGGTTTATGTTTCAATCATAGCATGACCTGCTCCCCATCAAAACAACAAGCATGGATCAGTCAGGCTGTCACAGAAAGATACTAGTATATCATACCTAGACTTATTCATGGGTTAAGCTGGGTTAGACTTAGGCCTGAGCCTAATGAGCTTTATATGTGTGGGTTTAAACTTAAGTTCAAGCTCATCTTAAATTTAGCTCACATTCATGGGTTAAGTTTTGGCCTAAGCTTATGGGTAAAGTCCAGACTTGACTCATTATACTAATTGATTTTTTTTGTTTATTTTTGTAAGTGTAATGTATATTTAAAAAACATGAAAATACGCTTTATATATGTTTTAGTATTTATTAATTGGATAATTAAATAAATTAAATTGTCAAGAGCACTAGTTCAAATGATATTTTTTCTAGCACTAAATACTAATTGACTTCTACGTCGAAAGTTGAAATCATCACTCTTTTGAAATATTATTTATCAACAAAAAATAAACAAATAAACTAAATCCCTATTAATCATTTTCAAAAAATATTTATAGATAACTATAATAGTTTTGTTTTATAGCCTAAAAGAAAAAATTTGTTTATTCTAGATAAATTGTTTGTATATTATAAATTATTTATCCTCACCATTCAAACCTATTAAATGTTTCTTCATATATATAGTTTTTACAGTAATCTTTATTTTAATTGCTAAATGACTTTTTAATATAATTTATTTTCTGGAAATAGCCATTATAGTTTCATGTATATTATTTAATAATTCTTTTTAGTGAAGATAAAATACACTCATTTTTATGTAATTCTCGTTTCATATTAAAATATTTAATAGAATTAATTAATTATTAATTATGTAATTAATTAATTTAATCCAAGCATCTTTATGAAGTTGAGCTGTCATTACAATTATTGATGATGTATCCACTTCTCCAATATATATTATAAGTCAAAACCTAAAGAGCTTTTTTTTTAAAAAAAAATATTACGTAAAGTATGTTGCTTGAATTTCATTAGTTGATGTATCTACTGCTCCTTTCAAAACTTGGCAAAGATGAATGGGCTATCCACATCACGTCTAGGTTTTTTAGCTTGAGCTAATGTTAAATAGGATTTTAAGCCTTGTAATTTAAATATGGGCTCGTGGCTTGTAAACTAGAGATGGATACTTGGCCTAATAGATTGGGCCAAGTATATCCATAAGTATACTTGGCCCATGAAGAGGTCTAATCATACCGTGAGGGATACGGGAAGAAGTCATACTCAAATATGGAAGAAATATATCATAAATGAAAATGTAGAAGTCAAGATTAACCCATCAATTGCAGAGTCATGAATGAATACCAGGACAAAGTCCAGTTCCCCCAAAGTCTGGAACAAAACAAGAGATGCAGGCAGGAACCAAGTTCAAACGCAGGATTTAAGGAAAATTGACCAAAATTAGAAAGAACATACAAAAAAAATCAAGAACAACTCTTCATATTCAAGAATCAAATCAATTTCCCAAAGCCAAAGTAAGAACTACCCAGACCACAGATATGAGATCTCAGGCAAACAGAGATGAAATTCCATGAAACATTGCAATAGCTCAACAATTTCAAAATAGAAATCAAACTTTTACCTGCAAATCAAAGCTACAAAACTGATCCCTATGAGCTACAATGGAGATGGTGGCCGATGAAAAAGCTTCACAATGGTGCACGGTGGCGTCTCTGCTGTTATGGTGGATCGTGTTTCAGTGGTTGGCAGAGGTGGGAATGATTTTACTGAAAAACATATATATTTTACGTTTGGATGCAAAAATAAAATATTTTTGTACAGGTAAAATTCTACATATTTTTTATATTATATTTAAATAAAAAATATTTTAATAATTTTAAAATTATTTTTTATTAAATTTAAATTTAAAATTATAAAATATATTATTTAAAATCTAATTTTACAAATATTAGTTAAAAAATTAGATTTTTATTAGAATAATATAAAAAAACAAAAACTTCAACGTCATTCTCTTCCACCCATCACCATCTTTCCCTTTCCATTACCTACCCCTACTGGCCACCATCTCTTCCCCCGTCCCAACTCTCTTCATCTTCCACCTCCCATCTCTCTCTCTCTCTGTTCAATCATTTTCCCCCACATATTTGAAAGGCTGACCGTGCTGCAATTGCAAAGATGGGAAGATCGCAACCCACCGCAACTGTTCATCATCTTCCACCTCTATTGCACCCTATTTTTGCTAAGCAAAAGCCATGGAAAAATCAAACGTTGGGATCGCTCAACAATGGCATCACCTCACAGCAGCTCCGTAAGAGACCCACTCTGGCAACGGCGAGGGGAGAGAGAGGCTTGTCGATGGCAATGAACCCGTGAAATGATAATAGTGAAATGTGAAACGTAAAATCCTCAGGATATGTTGGTAATTATTGAAAATGTGCAAGGATAATAATGTTCGAAATTTAATTATCTCCTTTCCATTAAAGTAATTATTTTTGAAGCAGCATGTTTGGCATCTGAAATAATCACCTATTCCTATTTTTTTAAACAATTCTCATATTAATCCGTCCCAAACAGCCATTCTCTAGAAAATGCTTTTTTTTATAAAATAATCAGCTTCTACCAAAGACTAAGCACTCCTAAATGGCCCGTAAGATTAAAATTATATATATATAACCTTTGGGATTTGAAAATGGTTGATTTTGTGTTTCTCTCTATGTGTGCTTCTGCAAGTGATGTAAGTCAAATTCATAGTTTAAAAAAAATTAAAAAGGTGTATAGATAAAGATTTATTAACGTAAATGATGTGTGGTTTTGGACCAAGATCCCATGCAGTTTACTACACGAGATCCTATTGATAATAAGGGCTTGGATGGGGCATGGGGTACTACAGCTATAGTACCCACACTTCATCCAAGGGCCGCAGGACCATCCTGTAGTACCGCACAGGATTAGTCACCATGGTTTTAGTCTTAACCTCTAAGTGGTACTATTAGGATTATGCAAGATAGCAAGACTGTCATTTAGCCACCAATTACACAATACAGAGAGGTTATCTATCAATGTAGAAATGTTGTTTATTTATTATTATTAACTTAATTTATATACTTTTATACATTAAATATATCTAAAAGTTTTCAATATTTAGGTCAAACAAAGAATTCCAAAAAAAATTATCATACATGATATTGATGTTTTTAATGCTATTTACACAAATTTTAACATAAATATACATAAACTATTCACGTGATTATATTTTAGTTTTAAAAAAATAAATTAAGTGAAGTTACTTAAATTTACATACATCTACGTCAATAATTTATAATTTATATAAATAATATTACACGTTCTCAACAAGATCACTGTATATGAGAAGATTAATAAAGACTCCCTTCAATATATTGAAACAAGTTTTGAACAAGACAAATTAAATATTAAAGTAAATTTAATGATTTAGTCTTCCAAATATAACACTTTTTTCAATTAGGTCATTTAAATTTAAAACCTCTCAATTTAGTCTCTTAAAAATTAAAATTTTAATTTAATCCTTTCTTCGGTCTAATTAACCATCACCTAATGATTTTGCTGATTTAGATTGAAAGAGTCGCCATGTGGCTATTATATGCAAACATTAGTAGCTAAAATTATATTTAAAAAAAAGACTAACTCTATGCAAACATTAGCAGCCAACATTATATTTTTTTAAAAAAAAGACTAACACATTTAAAAAAGAATAAATTATTGTTTTGGTCTTCTAATTTTTAATTTAATCATCTTTTTTTATGAGTAAGCTTTTTTTAATATAACATTAACTGTCACGTTAATATTTAACAGTCAGGTGCTAACTCCGTCATCCATATCAACAAACTGTTAAGTGATGGTTAAGTAGATTAATGAAGGGACTAAATTGAAGTAAAATTGATTTTTAAGGGAATAAATTAAGATGCTTTAAATTTGGAGGACCAAATTGAGAAATGTATTATATTTGGAGGACCAAATCATTAATTTACTCTAAATATTATCCATCCATGCCTTACATGTGGGCCAAGTGACACTTTTAATAATACATAATTAAAATCTATGAATTAGGAACACTACAAAAGAATCCATGTTTATGTTCAAATATATTGGCTATTAGTATTAACGTGTGGATTAAGTGACACTTTCAAAAACACAAATAAATCTTATGAATACTTACATTCTAAAATGGGAGTTGTGTTGATATATATCAAACAACATGAAATTTTAAAGTATATATGGTCTCTTCTAAATATAATGTATATCAGTATATGAATGTAGAGGATATTTCAAGAGAAAATTATTTTTCAGTGCTATTGGAGACACTATATTTTTAGATAGTGCCTTCTAGCACCAAAATTCCTGTTTGGTGTCAAAGGAACACTGTCTGAAAATATTGTGCCCCCAATAACACCTCATCTCATATTTCAATCTTTCATACATAATAAATAAATTTATAAGAAATTTATAAAACTCCCTCTTCCTTGCCCTAGGAGCTGCGAAGTCCTAGCACAAGCAAAACACCCCGAACTTGTTTGTTTTTTCTACTGAGTTTTTCTTCGATATCTCCTATCCTTTTAGGAGAAAATTTCTTTTTTTTTTTTGGAAGTTCCCTCCTCTTTGTGGAAGAGCTTCATTCGTTTTGGTAATGCATTGGAGATTTACTTTCTTCTCCATCAAATCTGCACTATAATTTAAGAAGTTGAAGATTTTTTGGAGTTTTAGCCCTTCGAGAGGATTGGAGGTGCATTGCCTCCCATGATAATATTTTTAAAATTTCTTCTCATATATGTTTAAATTGTGAATTATAAATTTTCTTGCAACCTCTTTTGAGGTTGTGTTTTGAAAGTATATTGCCTCCGGTTGTATTTCTTGTCTATGTTTGTCTAAGAAGCGTAGACTTGTGATGTTTTACTATCTTATATGCTTGCCTTTTGTCTTCTAAACTATTAGCATTTGTGCCTGATATAATCAGTTTCTTTATGTTTTCATGAATGAATATCTAAAAAATAAAAAATAATAAGATATCTATAAAAGTAAATTTATGAGAGTAGTACTTATTCATTGCTGTAACCATGTGATGGAAGCCTCACTCTTGTGTAGAAGTATTTTTGGTTTGTGTTGGGTGTGGAATCAAAGGATACCTTGGGGTAACACTAAGGTTAATGGATGGAATGTGTGGATGAATTAAGGCTACCTCAGGGCAACTCTTAGAACAAGACGTGAAAATAGATTACCTCAGGGCAACACAAGAATCAACAAAGTGAAAAATGATATTAACTTAAGTTAGCACTTAAATTTCTTCCGAAAGGATTACTAGTCCTCAATAAGTCTATTTCATTCAAGAAATTCAACAACCTTCTTACTAAGCTTTGAAGCATATATATAGATGCTTCATACATCAACTTCCCCCATTTCCCTTTTACAATTCAAATGCAACTTAAAAGCTAATTAAATCCTAATTAAAACTAATTCAAATTCAAAATACACTTTAAAAACATAAATTAATTCAAGGATAAATGGTACTTAAAGCTAATTCAAATTCGAATGCTAACTTATTACTTGGCAAGGAGTAAGGCAAGTATCAAGGGTTTTTTCCCCTCTAATAATCACCACATTACTACTTGGCAAGGAGCAAGGCAAGTTTCAAAGAAGTTTGTCTTCCTTCGTGTTAAGGTGGTGCTAAACCCCTCCTCGGTTGGGCCTTTATCCATGTATGCTGGTGGCCTAGTAAGCTGACCCCTCATGGGTTAGCATGGTGCTGGCTTATTGGACCTTCAAGGTTAACACGTTGGTGGGCGTGCTAGGAGGTTGTTAGCCCCTTATGGTTGACGTGCTGGTAGGTTGCTGGCCTCTCACAATTGGCCTTGTTAGGCCTTCATATGAGGCCCAAGGTGACCCTCTTAGCTTCAGCTCTTCTTGCTCTTATAATGGCATTGTGTATAGCCTTCATAGCATCTCCATCATTCCTCCCTCCTTCAAGAGTGACCTTGTCCTCAAGGTCAAGGTGTGGAAATTGATCCTTAAGTACACTCTAAGTGGCATCCTCAATTGAAAGTTGCTTCCATTGAATTAATGCTTCATTTTTAACTTGGCCTTCTTTTCTCACTTGCCTATATTCCAATATTTTCTCGAGTTGCACCTCCACTCTTCCTTCATTGTCCACCATAGGTAAAACATTGACTATTTTATTTAAGTCCCCGACTTTCCTCCTTAGCCATGACATATGAAATATGGGGTGAATGTGAACTCTATGAGGTAAGTCAAGCTTATAATTAAGTTCTCCACACTTCTCTAGCACTTTGTAAGCCCAAAATACTTAGCTCTCAACTTGTTAAGTGTAGCTTTAGATAATGCCTTATGTTCTCTTGGTAAGTACTTGAGAAAAACCAAATCATCCAATTAAATGATTCCATGCTTTTCCCCTTGTCAAATTATTTTTTCATTTGCTCTTGGGTATGAGCAAGGTTCTTTTGGAGTTGTTTCATGACTTCATCCCTTTTCCCTAAGCTTATATATCTACCTATTCATTTGGTGAACTTGCACTTTAATAGGCTATGAACACTTGTGGTGGTCTTCCATATAATGCTTCAAATGATGTCATTTTAACATAACGATGGTAAGTAATATTGTACCAAAATTCGGCCCAAGCTAAATGCCCATCCCATCTTCTTAAATATTGGTGAACAAAGCATCTAAGATATTTCTCAAGAGTTCTATTAGTTACCTTCGTTTGACCATCGATTTAAGGGTGGTATGTTGAGCTCGCAGCCAACTTCCATGCATTTTGAAGTACTAACTCCAAAGATACTCATGAACACTCAGACTCTTTCTGTTACTATGCTTCTCAATATACCATGGAGTTTCATCACATTATCCACATAGAGTTTAGCAATTGTCTTGGCTGTGTAAGGATGCACCATTGCAATAAAATATGCATACTTAGAAAAATGATCCACCACTACAAACACCCCATCACACCCATTAGAAAAAGGTAACTCATCCACAAAGTCCATAGTTGTGTCCTCCCAATTATGGTTTGGGATTGGTTGAGGTTACATTAATCCCTTAGGCTTATTACTATTACTTTTCACCCTTTGACAAGTATCACACTTCCTTACATATTCCTTCACATCTCCTTTCATGCCTTCCCAATAGAATACATTAGCGATTCTTACCCAAGTGTGATATATGACCGAGTGCCCTCATTCTTTAGAATCATGGAAATGATTCAATATTTTTCTTTCAACTTCTTCCACATTTGGCACCACTATTCTTCCTTTGTACTTCAAAAGACCATAATGCACTTCATAATTTTCTACCCCTTGCATATTACTTTCTATCTTTTCCACTATTTCTTAGCATTTCAACAGTCCTTGTTTCTTCTCTAATTTCTTCCCAAATTCCCATGTATGACTAGAAATGACTTCTATAACTTCTCTATCTTCTCTTCTAGATAAGGCATCGACCATATGATTCTCTTTCCTGGGTTTATATATTAATTCAAATCCAAAACAAAGCAATTTGGACACCTAACTTTATTGATCTAGTGTAGTGATCCTTTGTTCAAAGAAGTGCTTCAAAGGCTTTCAATCCATGACGATCAAGACTTTCTTCCTAAGTAAGTATGGTCTCTAAACCCTCACGACCTCCATGATGGCAAGCATCTCTTGTGCATATACACTCCATCATTTTTTTTGTATCGCAAGAATCTTGCTAATGTAAGCTAGTGGCCTTCCTTCTTGTGTCAATATCGCACATGCATACTCCCACATTGCTTGCATCCGTATGCACTTCAAACACTTAATAAAAGTTTGGCATGGCAAGGACGAGTATGGTGATCATAGCTTTCTTCAAAGCTTCAAATTTTATCTCAGCTTCTTCACTCCAAGTGAAGTTATTTTTCTTGAGCATGTTAGTGAGTGGTTTGGCAATGGAAGCATAATCTTTGACAAATTTCCTATAGTAACCCGTTAGCCCAAAAATCCCCTCAATTGTGTGATTGTCTTTTGTTTGGGCCATGCCACCATTGCTTCAATCTTCCTTGCATCCACTTTTACCCCTTCATGAAAGATGAAGTGATCCAAGTACTCAAGTTCCTCTTGTCTGAAAGCACATTTTAACATTTTATTGTAGAAAGAATTTTCAAGTAGCACATCTAAGACAACTTCCAAGTGTTTCAATTATTCTTCCCAAGTCTTTGAATAAATTAAGATATCATCAAAGAATACTAACATGTACCTCCTCAAGTAAGGCTTAAAGATTTGATTCATGCACGATTTAAATGTTGATGAGGCATTGCACAAGCCAAATGGCATAACCAAGTACTCATAAAGGTTATTGTGAATTCTAAAAGTCATTTTGTGAATGTCTCCTTTATACACCCTTATTTGATGGTATCTCCCCCTCAAATTAAGTTTTGAAAAGAATTTTAAACCTTCAAGCTCACCCAACGTATAATCAATTGTTGGAATAAGAAGCCTGTCCATGATAATAGCTTCATTCAAGGCTCAATGATCCGTGTAAAACCTTTATGTGCCATTTTTCTTTTTCACCAAGAGCACCGGGCTTGAGAATGAACCAGTATTTGGCCTAATGAGTGCATTAACCAACATATCATTTACTTCTCTATCTTAGTCTTTTGGTAGTATGCATACCAGTAAGGAGCCACGTTAACCAGTTTAGTTTGCTCTTTGAGTGCAATTCGATGATCAAACACTCTTGAAGGTGGAAGTGTTTTTGGTTCCTCCATTACCTTAAGGAATCTTCTCAGTAAGTCATTTATGTCACTATGGATCTCGAGTCCCAACTAAATCTCCATGCTTACTTCTCCAACTTCATCTTCTTCATTCAAGCTCCTCGATTGTGAGGCCAAACTGATAGCAAAACATTGCCTACCTTGTCTCAAAAGTTTCTCTACTTCATTAGGCTTAACAGCCTTGCATGCTCATTTTCCATTCATCTTTAACATCACCCACTTGTCACCCATCATGAATTCCATCGGCATTTTCTTATAGTCTAAGACTATATTTCTTAACCCTTCTAACCATTCCACACCCGACACCACATACAACCCCACAATTGGTAGTGAGAATAAGTTCACCACAATTTATAAGCCTTGCATCTTTAAACACTCTTCCTTGTATTCCTTTTTGCACATTAATTTCTCCCCACTATCTACCTTTACTTCAAAGGGCTTGATAGGAGACATGGGTAGTGCTAAGCCCTTGATTATTTTGGAGTTCATGAAATTCAAAGAAGAACCATTGTCAATAAGTGTCGTTACCTCTATTTTCCCAATAATGGCTTGCGTTCTCATGGTCCTTGGCCCATTGATTTCAGCCAACACATGTATATAAATATGAGGATCCTCTTCCATGGCCATCTCATGTTCTTGCTCATCTTCCTCTTCACTCTTAGGTTCAATGAGGAATAGTTGCTTAATCTTACACTTATGCCCCGGTGTGTACGTTTCATTGCTATTAAAACATAGTTCTTTAGACATTTCTTATTGCATTTCTTCCCATAAGAGTTTCTTCACTCTCGTAGTTGTTGGCTTTGCTCCCTCATTAGTTCTCACAACATCAAGTTCTTGCCATATGCCTTACTTGCACTAAGGTTGAGGTTTATTGGTGGCTTCTTCACTTCAAGGCAACTCCTTTTTTTTAATTCTTGAATTTGGTCATCCTTGATCCTTGTAATTTATATTGCTTGTATCATTGTTTTAGGTTTGTGGAGCTTGACTTCTATGGCTAGTTCACTTTTCAATCCCTCCAAATGTCCTAATGAGGGCCTTCTTTGTCTATCCATGCACCCTAGTTGATAGGTACTCAAACTCTCTTTGATAGTTTCTTAAGGAACTACTTTTCTTGATCTTGGACAATACCTCACGATAATCCATGTATTCGGCGGGTCCAAACCTCCTTAGAAGCTCCTTGACAAACTTCTTCCATTTTAACTCTTTCCTTTGTGCCTTATAGGAGTTTTTCATCCATTGCCAGCATTGGTTAGCCTCCCTCTCGAGGAAATAAGCAATGTATGATACCTTCGCATAACTATTCATGTAGTGGTGTTCAAAGAATTGCTCGGATCTACTCACCAAGTGTTGAGATCTTCACCATTGAATTTAGAGAAGTGCATCTTTAGCTTGTAATTATCTCCCCTTAACCTCCATCTGTGATTGCTTCTTCTCTCGCTATAGTTATCTTCTTCTTCATCACCATTTTCGGTTGACCCTCCCTCAAAGTTTGAAGAGTGGGTCTTTGAAGAATTTGAGTCATCCTCTCATTCTTAATGTTGACTCCTCCTAGTTGAACCCATGGGTTTATGATGTTTCTCTTCCCTTCTCCCATGGCACCTTTGCTTAAGCATTTTTTGCAAAATTAACTCCAACCTTTCAAATCTTTCTCCATTGGCATTTTAGTGAGCCTCCAAAGAAACATCGAGAGCTTCAATCATCTCCTTATTTATTGGTTATCTCTTAGCCATTATCTCTCCTTGGCGTCTTTTCCACGAGTTGGATGTCTTCTCAATGAAAGGACCAATGATGGAAGTCTCACTCTTGTGTAGAAGTATTTTTGGTTTATGTTGGGTGCGGAATCAAAGGCTACCTCAAGGTAACACTAAGATTAATGGATGGAATATGTGGATGAACTAAGGCTACCTCAGGGCAACTCTTAGAATAAGAATTGAAACTATATTACTTGAGGCAACACAAGAATCAACATAGTGAAAAATGAGACTAACTCAAGAGTACTCAAGTTTCTTCCAAAAGGATGACTAGTCCTCAATAAGTCTATTTCATTCAAGAAATTGAACAACCTTCTTACAAAGCCGTGAAGCATATATATAGATACTACACACGTCAACTTCCCCCACTTTCCTTCTTACGATTCAAATTCAAATGCAACTTAAAAGTTTATTACATCCTAATTAAAATAAATCCAAATTCAAAATACACTTTAAAAGCATAAATAAATTCAAGGATAGATGGTACTTGAAGCTAATTTAAATTCAAATGCTAACTTATTACTTGGCAAGGAGTAAGGCAAGTATCAACGGCTTTTTGCCCTCTAATAATCACCACATTACCACTTGGCAAAGGGCAAGTCAAGTTTCAAGGAGGTTTGTCTTCCTTTTTATTAAGGCAGTGCCAAAACCCTCCTCCGTTGGGCCATTGTGCATTCATGCTAGTGGGCCAGCATGCTGGCCTCTCATAGGTTGGCTTGATGTAGCCTCTCAAGGTTGACGCGCTGGTGGGCACGCTAGTGGGTTGCTATCCCCTCATAGCTGGTGTGCTGGTGGGTTACTGACCCCTCACAAATGGTCTTATTAGGCCCTCAGATGAGGCCCAAGGTGGCCTCTTGGCCTCGACTCTTCTTACTTTTTTAGTGGAATTACGTATGGCCCTCCTAGCATCTCCATCACCATGGCAAGGACCAGGAGCTAGTTTATCATTTTGCTTCTTTTTATAGACTGGAAAGGCCTTGGAGGCTTGGGGAGTGAACTTAAGACCTTTTTGTTCATCCATTATCATCCTCTTTATTGTAGGAATCGTTGCTTTCTTGCTTTTATCCATCAATTTTTCCCACTCCAATGACCCTAGAAAAGGATGATAAATTCACCATCTAATCACTAAATGCTTTCAAATAAACTAGACTAATTTCTCCCACTTATCAGCTTTAAGAGTAAATTACTTTTTTATCCTCAAAGGATTTTTAAACTTTCAATTTAATAATTGAAAGATTTTTTCTCTAAATTTAATACTTCTAATATGTGTTTCGTTAGAAAAATAGTTATTCCGTTAATGAAAATGCTAATGTGGCTTAAACAAATATACAACTATCAACTTATGTAACTTAACGGCAAGACTATTTTTCTGACAAAATTTACATTAGATGACTAAACTGAGAGAAAAAAATATTTTGAGGATCAAAACAGTAATTCAATCTGGCTTTAATAAACAAGCATAATTTTTTTTTTTTTTGTGTTTGCTCAAGTTTTGACGAAGGACAACAATATTAAACTACCTACAATCAATTCATATGAGTTATGAATGTGATAATTTCATTTGTGAAATTGATGATTTCTTACACATAAAAAGTATGGTTCAATTTTATAAAAAATTAGAAGACAAATAAATTGTTCCAGTTTCAAAATATAAATTTTGTAGCCGATGAAAATTTGTTAACAAGAAGTTACTGGCAAAAATTGAATAAAAACTTATGTCGACATAACTCAAGCTTATTAATTAAATCAACCTTACAAGGTACAATCTATTAATTAGAGAAATTTAGCATATTAGCATGATATAATATCTTGCAACAATGTAATGTTTGAAGTATTAAGGTGTTAGCACTGTCAATTTTGAGCTCAGCCCGACGAGTCGGCCCTTTCTTTGGAGGGCTAGGGCATTGAAAATCAATGCCCCAATTTGAGCTAGCTTGAGGGCTTAGCCCGAGAAAGTCCAGGCGCGGCTAGCAGCCCAAATTTTTATTTTTTAATAATTTTTTATCTTAAATAACATATGAATGTGTTATAATATTGAAAATATCATTCTTTTTGGATGAAAGATGAAGATGATCTAAAAGACCAAATAGATGCATCATCTAAAATAAATTCAAATATAAGTGTTAAAGATGAAGCTTGACAGATGTTATAATTTATAATGTTGAGTTAAGATAATTTTATGATATCATTATTATTATTATTATTATTTAATTTACACTTGTTGTTTATTACAGATAATTTTTTTTTGTTGATATATACTTGTTTTGAATAATTTAGAATATGTTTTTATTGATTTTTGTAAGTAATTTTTGTGTATTTTATCTTTTTTTGTTAATTTTCTTAAGTATGCTCTTTTAAGCCCGCTTAAGCTCTAAAGCCTTACAGGACCGAGTTAGAGCTTTCAAATAGAGGTCCAACAAAAAAAGGCCTAGGCCAGTCCGGCCCTACCCATTTTTCTTGTGGCTCGAGAGCCAAACTCCCGCCCATTTTGACATTTGTGTGTTTGTTAATGTAATGGTAATAATATCCTTAACACAAAAATAGCTTTCAAGACTAAGGGTTGCAACTTCAATTCTCCTATTTAAACAACTTCTCTTGAGGTATTCCATATCAGCATAACGACATTGCACCTATTCCATCAAGAATCACAGAGCTCTCTTCACAAAGAACGATCGACTTAACCGTAATAATATCCTTAACACAAAAATAGCTTTCAAGACTAAGGGTTGCAACTTCAATTCTCCTATTTAAACAACTTCTCTTGAGGTATTCCATATCAGCATAACGACATTGCACCTATTCCATCAAGAATCACAGAGCTCTCTTCACAAAGAACGATCGACTTAACCGTTTATATAGGTGTGTGTGTGTGTGTGTGTGTGTGTGTGTGTGTGTGTGTGTGTGTGTGTGTGTGTGTGTGAAAAGAGCTTGGTTCATTCTACTTATCTTACATTGCATTGATCTAACATACTCTTTATTGAGAACTAACTATGACTCTGATTATTAACTTAACCATCAAAGCACATGACAACTATAAACAACCACACAAGTCACTTAATAGAGTTTAACAAAAGAAAATATTTGAAAGGACTTACTTATACGTAAATAAATTCACTCATGAAATTGTGCACAATTATTATGGTAAAGAAAACATGTAATTATTGTTATTATTATTAATTATTAATTATTAAGGTTAAAATTGATATAGAACGCTTAGTCATGAACTACTTAGAAGACTAGGACAAGAAGAAATCCAAGAGGAGGCCCTAGGCCCAATGATACTTAATGTTTTAATTGAGCACCTGCACAGCCATGCCTTTTAATTGTTATTTGTTTATTTATTTATTTTATTTTGTGAATTACCTAATTGCCCTTACTAGATAGTTTCTTATTTATTTAATTTTAAGGCTAAGAGTCCTTGGTCATTTAAACTAGGGTTAAAAGGTTATTTTTCATTTAAATTAGGATATTATGCCTATAAAAGCTGCTGTTAAGAATTTCATATGAGACTTTTTGATAATTAATATAGCTACACTTTTTCTTTAAAGAGTTTTCTCTCTATTTTCTGGTGAATTCCAAATTTTAAGTAATTAATGTTTGTTAATTCTCTAGTTACTTTGCTTCTGTCTGCGTCAATTGGTATCAGAGCATCAGTCCTTGTGCGGTTTTAGCTTTGTTAGCGCCGAAGAAGGATGGGAGTTGGCGTATGTGTGTGAATAGTTGAGCTATAAACAAGATCATAGTGAGGAACAGGTTCCTCATACCTTGCTTAGATGATATGCTCGATATGTTAGAGGGTTCAAAGTTGTTCTCCAAGATTGATCTAAGGAGTGGTCATCACCAGATTCGAATCCGCGCAAAGGATGAGTGAAAGACTGCCTTCAAGATGAAGGAAGGCTTATTTGAGTGAAAGGTTATGCCATTTGGCCTCACAAATGCACCCGGCACCTTCATGAGATTGATGAATCATGTGTTGAAGCCTTTCATTAGCAAGTTCCTAGTGGTTTACTTTGACGACATTTTGATCTACAGCAGAGAGAAGAAAGAACATCTAGGTCATTTGAAGAAAGTTTTGCTAAAACTACAAAAGAATAAATTGTTTATTAACCTCAAGAAGTGTGATTTCTTGATTGACAGCTTGGTTTTTAGGTTATATAGTAAGTGCTAGTGGCATTCATGTGGATGAGGGGAAGGTCACTGTGATATGAGAGTGGCCATCCCCGAAGACCGTGACTAAGGGGCGCATTTTCCACGAGTTAGCCACATTTTACCAACGATTCATTAAGAATTTCAATTCCATAATGACTTCAATCGAGTGTTTGAATAATGGGTGTGTACACTCACTGGAAATTTGAAATCACATAAAGTTGTTTACCAGAAAAAGTTGAAACTTGAAAGCAGTTTAGTGATTTAACTTTTTTTTAACTCATATCTTGCCTACTGCAATTTTACATTTCTCAACAGAAGTTTTACAAAAGCACGCAACAACAGTTAAATTAATCTTAATCCACAATAAATTTTGAACTCCCTGCAAATGACAGCTATTCATAAATAATTTTGTATCTCGTTTTTTCTTTCTTAGGATCCAAAAGTTTTTTCACAACTATGCTTATAAATTTATGAAAAAACTAATTTGTCCGTGTTTCTTATTAATCTATCATATTAATGTTAAAGGTAAAATAATCTTTTTACACATTCATAAAAAAAGTTAGTATCATTTTAAAAATAAAAAGAGTACAAAATATTATATTATCAATTCTTGAGAGTTTATGGTAATTTTTCCATTAAAAAACTTACCAGACATTTTCGCAGCCTAATCCAGAAAATTGGTTTAATCATTTAGTTGCTTATGGTATTACCGTCTCCAACCTAAACAAACCTAAATCCTGATTCCATTTCTTATGGTTCTAATGTCACAATCATTGAATCACAAAAAATCACAATTGCCCGCTGGATGCCACTGGATAGCTCATAGCTAACTATATCAAAAACCAATGGTCTACGAAGGAAAAATGGTTGAGACTCCATAGTTGTAGATTTTGCTTTACTCTTCCTTATGATACCAAAAACAACTTCCTAATTCTATTTCAGTGATTTTGAGAAACATTCTACAATAAGAAATGAATTTATCTTCCAAAAATCAATTTCATTTTAATTTTGTTCCTCTATTAGTTTAAATAATCATGATTCGTCAAAATTATAGATATATACAAAAGTTATAGTACAAATAAGGACAAAATATCTGCACCTTCTGTTAGTTCATGTTAATAATTTCGTTAGTTCTTAGATAATCCAACCAACAAAATGACAAAATTAAGATGAAATTAGTTTTTAGATGACTAAATTGGCTTGTATGCAATACTCTAGTTGCCCCATAAAAACATTATTTTCGCCCAGTAAAATGTACCATCTGAGGACTAGTATTATAACAGGTACCATAATCACAGTTTAACATGTGAAAACTAAAACTTCGCATATTGGTACGATATCCAAAACCACTATTAATTTGACAATGTGTGCTACTTTCAAGATAGATCATTGTCAAATATATCCATCGTAAAGTTAAGACCACTGCAGTTGTAAACTGATACCAATAATGTAAAATCCTAATGAAAACATTTGGAAGTAACCATACAAGAACCACACTGGATTATATCTTTCAGTATTTTCTTGTTTTCGATTCACTTTTTGTAAGACCTATTCCTGAGAGCTTGTTAACCTCATACAGCAATCCAGCTGAGAACAGGAAACTGCATTTATATAGGGAACATTAAAAGGTAATCAACAAAAGGTTTACCAGACTATAAACTAAACTATCAATCAATACATTTTTATGGTTTCTAAATGATAACAAATCCACAATTGGACCTTGTCTTGCTCTGGTCTATATAAGTAAAAATAAACTGTTCTGGTAAATTCATATATCTGTATATACCGCATAAGCATGCTGCAATCACAAGATCCCAAATTATAATTTTTCTTTAGTACTATCAAATGGCCCGCCAGCCCATTTAATAAATGGGCTTGGGGCTAAATGGGCCAACTTGTAGGGTACTTTTTTTTTTTACATTTTATGAGCTAAAAATTTTAAATAAAAAAGTAATATAATAACATAATGTGTACATGTAATATAAAAATAGTTTATTTTCTTTTATGAATGATAATATATAAATGCATATCAAGTGTTTAATTTTATATTTATGAAATTAGCTTAAAAAATATATAAGAAATTAAAAATACAACAAATTCTAATAAGTACAATATCATGACATAATAATTATATTAAAATCAAATGTTACATTATATAGTTTAAGACTATAAAGTAGTGTTTGTTAAGTAAATACCTCGTTTCTTAAAGATGTGTTTGAACCAAAATCCATCAAGAACTCAATTGAATTCTTATTAATGAATTTAAATGAGTTCTTTTATTTAATTAATTTTTGTGCCTAGAATAAATCTTAAGGTTTATAGATTTCCATTGAACTTCATAATTTTCATTGTTTTGAATTAAATTCCACTTTAAATTTTATCAAACCAAATAAAATTATAAATTATAAATTCAAATCAATTGAATTCTTATTCTTTGAGTGTTCCAAATACTAAATACACTCTTAGTTATAAAAAAATTTGAGCCAGGGATATATTAAAAAAATTAATATCTCTACGTTCTTTTTGATTATGATACATATATAATACATACAAAAATATTAAATTTGTAATACAATCTTATCCTCAAATACCATATAAATGACTTTTAAGTACACATAACATCAAAATACACAATTCTTTAAAAAAAAAACGTGCGGCCTGGGCTGGGAAAAACTAATTTTCTTATCAGGGTATGGATGAATATACTTCTCTAACATAAATTTTTAAAAGCTAGATTACGGCCTCAATAGTTTTTGACTTTTCATACTTTTAAAGATGTTTTGGATAATGTATTCTCCACATGGCTCCTTTTCATTTTAGTGTACAATGGTTGAATTTTCCCAGATAAACACATCTCTCTGATTTCCAGAGATTTGAAAGTTTAATATCAGGCTGCTTGCATTCTCGCTACTACCAATGCCCTTCATTATCTACCTTGAAGCATCTGAGCACAAGATGTTGTAAAATCATTTCTTTCTTTTAAAAAGTAGTAAATCTAAAGGGGAAGTATACAAGGTTATTCTTTTTGTATGGCCAAAGCCATTTGCTCTACAATTGAGGATTGGACATGAATGCCATAATAATAATAAGTTTAAAAAGGGTAATTAAGTCACAAGCTATTTCTAAAGATGTCAAACATATAGCTTATGGGTATAGGAACTCAACAAATTCATTGTTTAATCTTCGGAACATTTCTGTTTCATGCAGTTAATTTCACGCCATTGTAATCCTGAAATGGTATAGGAAGAATTTCATATTTCTTTTAAAAATAAGATAAAAACATACCATGTTGTGATGCAAACTCGGTGGACAGTGCTTGCAGCAATTAGAGCAACTGCTTCTGCTATTATGACTGCAGAAAGAATAAATAAACTTGCTTTAATTTGATGCAAACACAAAACAATGTACTAGAAGCCAAGGCATCCATGAATTATCCTAGCAGAACTGGAAGGAATCATAAAGTTGAATTCCCCATCTTCAAATTCATTTCATGCTTACTGGACCATTATTGCTGACGTTGATAAGACAGAATCGGAGGATTTGGATATAAACATCATACAAATAGAAAGAAAGTAGCAGATTGAGATTAAAAAAAAAGTTAAATGTCAAGAAAAATATTTACAAATTCAATTGGGGAAACCATCATTTGTTAGCCTATGAATTCCATAAATAAATTTCCAATAAGCATACCTGCCATACCATGTTGTCTGTTTGTTTCTATAGAACAACTAAAAGAGACATATGAAAACTGATATTATTGTATTTGTAGTAATTTTTTACATTATTCAAATTCCATTCCATCTATTCTTCTGGAAGTTTAGAGAAAGCAAATCAGCAATTTTATAATATAGATTTATTATTTGATGAACTTCTATTTTTCTTTTTACTTCCTCTGTTTTATAAAGAACAACTAGACAAGTCATATGAAAACTGATATTATGGTATTTGTAGTTTTCTTTTCTATGTTCTTTCAGATTCCATTCCATCTGTAACTTCAAGAAGTCTAGAGAAAGGAAATCAGCAACTTTATGATAGTGGATTACTCTTTGGTGGATTTCTGTTTTTCTTTTTACTTAGTCTTTTGAGAAACAAATTTAAAATCTTGGCAGTGCCCCTTTCAAAATTAACATGAAGATATAGAAATCCTCTACATTGTCAGGCATAATCTTTCTAATCTAATATACATATCATTTAAAAGTAAAGTTTGTGGAAGTGAACCCATGTCATGTGTGAAGTTGTTCATAACATAAATGGCCTTGGATTTCTAGTCTAACTACAGTGAGAGAGCAAACATGAGGATGGCAGTTGAATACAAGAAAACACATCCATATAGAAACATAAAAGAAGGTTCACTCAATGTGGCAGCCATTCAGAACAAACATGTGAAAACTTACAAGATTAATATTACATCTGTGATCTGACACACAAACAAAAAGATGGTT
The DNA here is from genome assembly GCA_034509205.1 of Ceratonia siliqua. NCBI lineage: Eukaryota > Viridiplantae > Streptophyta > Magnoliopsida > Fabales > Fabaceae > Ceratonia > Ceratonia siliqua. The sequence goes on from JASKGM010034378.1 coordinate 19,324, forward strand.
AAATTATGTGTATAATTTTTATATCAACAAAAGCACAGTAAACAGTTTTAATTTAAATTCATTATTTTATGTTTAATATTAATATCTATTGACAATAAACATAGACAGATAATACTTGCTATCAAAATTCATAATCAACATGCACTTACCTGCACCCCACCCAGTTCTAGTGCCAACTGTTTCCTGAAAATTCCCAATGAACTGCAGATACGGAAATCAAGCAAATATAGTTCCATACTTTAGCCACTTAGAAGAAATGTACTCAGCAGAACATTAATCAAAAGCAGCCCACACGGATGGAAATTATTGTTTTACATATATCTTGTGAACATGGTTACTACAGTCCACCTGATAGCAAAAAAATATTTATTTTCCCTTCTAAACACAGTGATTATATTAGTGGACAGTAAGTGCCAGAGGTGCAACCTATGCAGTAATGATAAGGGACTTCTTTCTAAATCCTTTAAAAATGTTCTGTAGAAAAATGACACTAGCTACAGAAGGAAAAACTAATATTATCATCATATGACATGGAAAATCAGAAGGCAGTACAAGTGTTCATGATAAAAGTCAAGGGGAATATCAGAACTCACAGTTAGGAGTGCAAGAAATAGGAGAGAGCTAATGAACCCTCCAAGTATAGTAAATAACTCTGATGATGCTAACTTCCCACGAAACATTTCTTGAAGTGAAAGAATGACAGTGAACAGAAGAAAGGAATACAGCATGGAACTCCCAGGCCCTGCCATGGACTTCAATAACCAAAGCAACAAAAGGATAGATTGTCATAAATTGTTAATGTTCAACGATAACAAGTGCAACAATAATTTTGAGGGTGCAGCATAAGATGCTATTAGCCATTAATGTGTATTGAGTTAAAAATGAACATCTTAAGGAAATTACCACACAAAAAAAAAAAAAAAAAAAAAAACTACGAGCAATTTAGAAATTGAGGAAAGGTAAAAGAAAAAAAAAAAGTGCCTATGTCCATGACATTTTCAGTGCTAAATAAAAGTGCACTTCCCTTAACAACTAGAAATCTCTAAGAGATAAAAGCACTAGCTTCTCGTCATTAGTAGTTTGATTATCTCTTAATTTTTTTCAGTCAGAATTGTTAAAGAGGAAGTTAGTATACTAAAATTTAAAATTTTGTCTAAGGCTAATATTTTATCAAGGCGAGATGATAACCATTACTGCATGCAAATAACAATCTCCGCACATGAAATCAATTTAAAAATAGTTTCACTCTAGTATATAGCAATCAAAAAATCCATATTTCACTTGCAATTTTACAAGCATTTGAAGCTATGAACTATGAAGTATGAGAGAAGAAAAACAATGCTCAATCGATCCAGAAACACTTTTAATTGCATAAATCTTAGTTAAAAAATGGTCAGAAACCTAATTTTATGTTAAATCAACCAGATTTAACACATCTAAATAAAAATTAACAGATTAAGCAGAAAAGAAGCATCTAGGAATTTAAGATGCAATATACCGATGTCTTTTTTCCTGCATTTTCCCGGAAAACAAACGGAGCGTAAGGCGCAGAAGAAATGACGAGACAGAAAGATCATACCTCAGAAATCAGAAAGCAGTTGCGGTGGAGTTTCGAATCGCCAGCAAGAAGCTTTCGTCGCTTTTTAAACCCCAAAAACCAGATTGGCCCTGTGGGTTTTGTGGAAGTGTTGGTGTTCCCCTGTTAGATCTGGACCGAAATCAGTGGGCAATTTCGATATTATTTGGAAGAACACGAGGATAAAGAAGTGCACACAAATCGAGAGTTACCTCGTTTAATATTACTTATATCTCTACCAGACCAATAAGATCCAGTCATGTCGTGAGAAACAATTTGATCTGGCAGTTGTAGGAATCCTGCCCGTTCATTTTTTAATGAAGATTTGGATTAAATTAAAAAAAATTGTATATTTTTTTTAAAAAAAATTTTGAAAGACACGTAAAATCGTGATCGTCTATAAAATTACGAACGGTCACAATTGAACGATTCGGATCCCTACCAAACTGTCTAAAAGACCAGAACTAATAAACTAGGAATTATTTCATTTTGGCAAAAGTATTTTTTTTCGTTTGAGGAAAGCTTTAATTTTATCTTTTATATTTTCTAAATTTTAACCTAAAGGACCCCACAACACGTGGCGCCAAGTGGAGTGTTGAAAGACACATTAGCAGATAAGAAGACCCTAAAACAATGTCTGAGGTGGATTTCTCCTTTTGTAAACAAACGTCATTATTCTCGTGCCCTAATCACAAGATTACCTTCCTTTATTTATTGCTTTGTTAGAGCATCTTAGGTAGAACTCACCTTAAAAAGCTAATCGTTGAGAGGAGAGTGTCTAAGGTGTTATAAACTCTCACATGACCCAGCTGCTGGGTAATGTGGAACTATCTCAATACTTGTCTCATACTAAATATCAAAGCACAATGATATCTTACAACATGCTTCCGTGCACGACTGTGCGATAATGAGTGTACGACGGTGGGTGTGATGGCATCTCCTTCCCCACCATTGGTAGGCTTTAGTTCGTATAATGGCTTTTAAGCATTTCCTTCAACAGGTGCGTGTCTGAAACTGGAATAAAGAGAAGTGTTGAAGTTACAATAACTATCAATTCTAAAACTTAATTTCTATATTAGTTTACTTAAGTGGCTAATTTAAAATAGCATTTTACTTCTATATTTGATGTTCCTGAACATTATTGTTTATTCCCTTTTTATGTTGGAAAAAATTAGGGTGCTTCTATTTTATTGGTAGGACTATCATTTAGTTTTATTCCCATTTTAACACTTAATTCATAGGAATGTAGCAAATGTAAATCAATAACACATGTAAGAATTTAGAAACAAGAAGTAACATAGTATAGATTATGTCTGTGATATTGATCAACTAATTTCTTATTGCTATATTTTACTATGAATCCATAATTGTATTTCGTATGAGTCATTTTCCTATAAAGTGAATTGTTGAAGTTGCAATCACTATCAATTCCAAACATTGGCTGATGGATTTCCTATGAGTCATTTCATGTATCATCTCAGTTTTAAGCTGACATCACTTTTGATTTGTTTAGTTATTAGGATCTTCCAACTATTTTAGTATGATAGAAATTCCATTTTGGTGTTTGCAGATATGTAAATTAACGTTTTTGGCTCAGCCTCTGGCTGATGTAATTTATGCTTATGGGAAGGTTATACAACAACAGAAATATACAGAACTTGTGTATAATCCTGTTTTTGGTTCATCAAGTAAAGAAAAAAGAAACTAAAACTTTTAAGAATGATAACTTATTATTTCTACAGTGAAAGTGATTTCCCACATGATAAGTTATGCATGTGAAAGGCTACAACAAGCAACACAAGGTACTTGAGGGAAATTAGATTTGAGTAGTGGTTATTCTATGACCCTATTCACTAAACAGTTGCATAACCGTGTTAGATTCTTCTTGGGCATCATGAACTTTAATCCTGCACCTAAAAGGCCTATTTGGCTTTTTTGTTCGCAAACTAATTTATTTGAGGTCCATGTAACCATGTTTTATCAGTTCTCTCTGCCTTTTTATATTGATTCCGAGTGATCAAGTCTTCTGAATATCTTTCTCATTTCTTTATTTAAGTAGTGCAATCTGTACCACTCTAATTTGACAGACGATAGATGACAAAAGAGAGATCATCTTGGTTCAAGAAGTGCTGAAACTGATGATGATGATGATGAATAACATTTAACATTGAAATGAGCAATAAAGTGAAGTAATGGAAATTTAACTCTCCAATGAGATAGTAAATGTGAATTAGTGCTCACAATGCTGATCCATTACAGCTTACTTTTTGAGATTATGATATTTAATTACTGCAGCACTTGTTGTGCTTGTCAAGGTGTTGGAAGTTCTTCTTAGTAAATGTTCATAATGAAGAAAATCATCAACTTTGGAGAGTCTTGGTTTCTTCCTCCTGATGCTTGAATATCTTGTGTGTAAAGCTGGTATGGGGTTGTAAAAAGCAAAAATTAAATTAACATTTAATTTGAACTGAGATATAATCATGGATACCAGACTGATCTTATATTTTTCATTCTTCTTTAAATTTTCTAGTTTTGCATTTCTGGAATTTCTTGGTTTTAATTTTATTTCATATGCTCAAGTTCAGTGTCAGGCATGGAAATGTGGAGAGTTGTCACACCATGAAACTACTATACTTGCTGCAGCTTTGGATTTGATGCTATGACACCGAGGGACTAACCTACAAATGTACAACGTAATTAATGCTGAGTGAACCAGACTGAACAATACTTGGAGAGATCTGTAAACAGCCTGCAACCAATTTGCCTACAAAGTTTTAAGCAAACTCTTCCTGTATTTTGTTTGTAAATGACAAATCCATTGAATCTGTTTGAAGTATGGAGAATAATGTAAAATCTTCTAATGTGAAGATTATTATATTAACTGTATATGTAAGGCCTGCAGGAGAATAAGGCCTTTGATGTAGGAGAATAATGGCAAATCCTGTAATGTCAAGGCTGTTATATTAACTGTACATTTAATGTCAAGGCTATTATATTAACTGTACATGTAATGTTAAAGTTGTTATATTCAATGTAATGGGAAGGTTGTTATATTAACTGTACCTGTAATGTCATGGTTGTTATATTAATTGTACTTGTAATGTGAAGGTTGTTATATTAATTCATGTTGCAGATTATACTACTGGGCAATTTTAATTGCTGCTTGTAATCTATATGATATTGAAAATTCACTGAATGACAACAAGGGTAACTCATATTCTCTAAATAGGGAAATAATTAGACAAACATCTCCAGGCGATGTCTTAAGGCCATATCTTGTACATAAAAGCTGTAACCACTAACTACGGTATATAACTATCCCAAAACAACTTTGTACATACATGGACATGAAAATGTCATTAATTGCGTAATGTAGTATAACCAAACCAACTAAGTATATAAAAGTTATCTACAATATTATAAATGTCAATTATCATAAGAAAATGCTCTATGACGCCCATATTTACATCTAAAATCATGTTAAGGCAACATCATCATGTTAAATCCAAAATAACAAAACCTTAATTACATGTATACTTGAATCTCCTAATTAAAACCATGAGTACAAAATTAATAGCGGAAGCATACCTGAATCCATTGATGGAGAAATCTTACGGGAAGAAAAC